>JACGTJ010041033.1:289-14666 GCA_014858695.1 Chrysomya rufifacies | reverse complement strand
TTTTTTTTTTTTTTTTTGTGTACTTAATGTTTAATATTACTTATACGTCCTAAAAGCAGGTCACCTACAGTCAGCATTGCCGTTGAAAATTTTTTAAAAGGAAAATAGTCGCCAATAGTTTGGATTTTATTCTTAAGAAGGTAAAAAGTGTGTGAAAAGATAATAATTAAATGACAGCTTTTCTTATTATTTTCATTTGCAAATTCTTTTGACTAATTTGAGATTACCTTTGTCTGACAGTAATCAAAATTACTTAAGTTAGTATTTTGTTTTTGTAAAAACAAGCTGGGCTACATTTAAATGTCTCAAACTTTACATTGTGTATGAATGTTTTTGATTTGTTAAATAATTATCAATAAGGTACACGACTCAGAGATTTAATTTTCTGATTGTACTTTATAGAAAAAATGTTTATGCTAACAGGGTGCTTAATAGTAATGTTGGTTAAGTGAATAAATAGCAAGAATACATAAATAATAGCATGAATCCAAATCATCTAAAAAATCTTTATATCAACAGTATGCGACATATTTTTAACATCTTTAAATTACATGATTGATTTAACAGAATACACTAGATAACATAAATGTTATAAAAATGTTCATGTTAAAAATTTAATAGAACCAAATAAGTTTATAAAAAACTTTAAGAACAAAAGAAAAGCTTTAAGGGCTTTAGAAAGCTCTAAAGGTTTTTAAATAAAATAAAATGAAGCAACTATTGTGAATTACAAAATACATAAAATGAAGCAAGCATTGTGAATTATAATAGAAACTATGGTTCTCAAATATTATTTATAGAAAATGTTCATTTTATTCGATTTTATGATTACAACAAAAAGTTTAATTTTTATGTTTGGTATTTTGCCGCTTGGTTTTAAAATATAAACATATATATATATATTTTTTTTTTTAATTTTAAGTGTTGATGAAACACACATGCAACCAATATATATTTTTGGTATTTGTATGTTAAGATTTCAGAAAATTGATTTTAAAAACATTTTCCCAAGAATTTTGTTTTCTGCATTTAAGTAATATTCTGCTTAATATTTTCTCCCTCTTATTTAAATGCATTTGTTTTTGAATTTGAAAATAAAAATCATATGTTTCTGTTTAATATGTTTTTATTTTTCTTTGGTATCTTGATCGTTTTAAATATAAACATATGAGTATTTGAATATAAATGAAACACACAATATCAGATGGGGTTGTTTTAAGAGACGAAAAACTTAAGACAGTTTCGGAAATTACATATCTTGTAAAAAGAAAAAAAATTACAAATTTGTAAATACAATAATATAAGAGTGATCATAAGAATATATAAACGATCTTAGACATGATCATTCTGTAACAAGGTAAAATATCAAGAAGCTACGTCCATTACAGTAAGTATAAAATGTAATTTCAGTAAAGTGTTCACATACCTAAGCGATTTTTGGGGAAATTTGTTAAGTGTTCTGTTCAAAAATGGACAGAAACGTTATACAACTGAATTTGAAATAGTGCTAAACACTTGACTATATTACTTTCAATATGAATTAAAGAAAAATTGCATTCTAAAGCTACTATTGAATCGTTAAATAGAAAGTAAAACACTTCATTCAGATTCCCACGTAGTTCGTTTATATGAAATATATACATAAGGTAAAAATAATCATCATTAAGTATAAATTACAATGTGGGAATCATATAATGATTCCATTTTGTAATTCCCATAATTATGTATATAATTTCATGATAGTTTTTCTGGTTTCTCTCGATAATATTTGTGATTACCATAATTATTATAAATATAATTTTATTTGACAATGAAAATGGTTTCACTTGATCATATTTATAATTTCATTTAATCATTTTCTTGATCCTACTTGATGATTTCAGTGTTATTTCTTTTTATATCATGATAAAATTTGATTATATAATATGATCAAATTTTGTTCAAATGGATCATAAACATGATACAACTAGGACCAAAACATAATAAAACATATTAATTGGGAGTAAACGTGGTCAAGTGAGAATAATATTATTAAATAAACTTCATTAATATTAGATAAACTGAATTCTTTTATAAAACGAAATCATAATTATGATTCTTAGAATCATATATTCCAATCATAATTTTATGCTTTACAAATATGATTCATCCAATTTTCAATTTTAAAGCTTACGTCTTAAATTTTGCCGCAGGTAAATATCTTGGCACAAAGTGTAAGCCTACTAAAATTGGCTATTATTTTAAAATTTTCTATTAGTTTAATATTGGCTATTATTTTCACCTAGCTTCCATTCAAATATACCCCGTAATAAAGTTTTAAGCGCACTACTTGCTTATGGGAGTGTACAACACAATGAAATTTGTTTATCTTAACTTATCTGTCAAATTTCTTTCTAATCGGCTCATTACACACTCCATCATTATGTTAAAGCTTATAAAAATAGTAAAATACTTGAATGTATATAGATACATCAATGGAATTTAGCGCAGCCTATTATTTTGACAAGGGTCTAACTGCATAAAATTCTTTAATATGTAATAAGATTTACAATTTGCCAATGCTAATGCTTTCCTAATTATTTTCAAATAACAAAATGAAATTTTCATACATAAATCAACATTTTTGTGTGATTGTTCAGATATTTTATTGAAATCGAATCGATTTATAGAATAGTATTTTTATATTATAATCATTCTTTATTTAATCCAAATCTGTAATTGTGCATCACATATATTTTACTACAAAAATGTCATTTTAAATTTTGTCTTTTCTAAAGACTCCCCAAAAATACTGAAAATGGTAAACAAAAATAAGATTAACGTATTAAAAATGTGCCTACCTACATACATATGTGTATATTTTTGTTTACTTCTACACACAATGCAGGCACCAAATAAGTGGCAATGAGTGTTTGTAATGATTATAAGCATTTGTTTATGTGACTAAAATATAAATTAAGAACGCCAATGAGCTAATTATAGACACCGTAAAAACATATCAACATTCAACTTAACAAAATATAAAAGACAATTTTGTTTATGTTGCACATAGATAGTCATATTTTACTTTGTATATTACTACTTGTACATTTATATGCTTTTATAAAGTGGCATGCAACAAGCATTATAAAACAATAACAACAACATCTACATTTAGACATTACTACAACACGTAGTCATCATTGTAATTATCAATATGCTACATAGTAAGTATCGTCATCATCATGTATATTATGAACATGATGACGTTCCAAAAAAAGAAAATCGAAATAGAAACTGCAAACCCTCCAACAATAATATGCAATAGCATGCTGTTGCACTTATAACAACAACAACTACAACGAATAGAACTTAAATGTAAAGCATCATCGCATTTATTTGATATAAACGGCCAGATGGTTTAACTATGAGATGTCGCTAAAAGTTTAAAGGCACCTAAATAAATATAATAAAAATTTCTATATTTATTATTGTTCTATGTGCAACTATATAAAAATAATATTATTTACTTAAACATACGCACCATCAAACATTAGGGTAACAATCTTTAAATATCACTTTAAACGATTTCAAATTATCACTCTTTACATGTAAAAGTAATTTAGAATATTTCTTTCATTTTGGCCGAATATCACAATTTATATACATTTCAAAGATCTGTGCCGATTTCGCTCACATTTCGGTTTTTGTCCAACTTTAGCTTTAACTTTCCTTTTTATACCCACCATCAAAAAATGATGTTTAAAGAAGGCATTATAGGTAGAGAGGGTATAAATTATTTGTCGTTTGAGTTTAAATCATATTTTGAAAAAGTTAAGGTTTAGCTTTGAAGACATTTGATAGAGGATTTTGTTTTGAATAACAGCGATCGGTTTAGCAATCGCTTATAGGTTATATCAAAAGATTTCTGGAATATGGCTGAAGATCCAAAGCTTTCTTCAAATTAAACTGAACTCTTTTTGATTAAAAATTTGTTTAAAGCTTTTAAAAAGAACAGAAAAGATGCTCAAATTATTGAGAATCTGGTGTGCGTTTAGTGGCCTAACCATCAACCCCTCTAACATCTAAATAGTAAAAACTGAAAAGGGCAGAATCTGCTTTGATTACATGCACTTAATATTTTGAGATTTCACTTGAAAAGAAATTTTAAATGTTAATCTTTTTCGACTAGAGATTCCATCTGACTGCAAGATTTTTGCTAAACAAATGTCTTTACTAAAGATTCGAAATAAAAGCTTAAATCCGAAGCAGCAGTTTACATAGCTGATATGATAGCCAAAATAACTTTCAAATTATCTAATGAAAACTCTTCCCCACCCACAAGAATGATATTACTTATCTTAATCAGGCTTCCTTTGTTGTGTCAAATTTATTGTTCCTCCGGTTCGATCTCAAATTTGCTTTCAATAGACGCACAGACCGACGGACATCGGACTAAATCGACATTAAATTTTATAAAGACCTAAAATATATTTTAATTCATAAAGCGATATTACCCTAATGTTCTTAAAAAATGTAATATCTATATACATAAGTGTAGATATTAAGCAAATGTTTTTTTTAAATATAAAAGAAGCGTAAATGGAGTAACAAAAAATATATTATTGCAACATGCGTAAAACGTTGCAATAACATACCAACAATCAGCGGCATTAAAAATAACAAAAAACATTAACCACAACATAAAAATACCAAATAAACCCCTAGCGCGTGCTAAAATTCCTTATATCACAATATCCACATAAATCTGTTTATTAGGGTTATGCGGAAATTGTTCAAAGCTTACTTAATGCTTAAACATAAAACATAATCATCAAGGTAAAAATGCAGAAAATATAAAAGCATTAAGAATATATTTGACTTGGTCGAATGTTTGATACTCACCATCAACATTACATAGAATTTGGAAGAAAATGACCATTTTCTATTTGCACAAATTCATATTTTTGGAAATATCCAAAGTTTAGAATTCTTGTGTCCAATTTTATTTTTAGCATACAATATTAAAAAGGAACTTGCATTTTATGCAATAAAATGCTTTAAAGTTACTTACTTTTATAGGTTTTTGGTCCATTTCGAATTTGACCATTTTTTATATGAAACAAACCTTACACAAAATTTCTATATTTAACGCTATTAAAATTACAAACGTATTATACATCAAAACAGTGTATCCGCCATAATATAGGAGTCATATAATGATACCATATAATCATGTTTATAATTCTCTTTGATTTGAATTCATGATTGCACTGGAACATTTTATGATCTTATTTTATCATAATATGATTACATTTTCATATTATTCTAAAATCCTTCCTATTTTAATAAAATTTTGTTCAAATAGGCTCATGAACATGATTAAATAGAATCATAATAAGATAAAGTAGAATCTGAACATGATGAAACGGGATCATCAACATGATAAAGATAAACCCTATTTTAAAGTAAAATGCAGTCATAATATGATAAATTCTTGTAATGGTTTGATAAGAATAGTTATAGAAAACATCATACATTTATAAAACGGAATCATAATATTGATTGATGTAATCATGTTTATTAGTTCTCAAAATCATAATTATTATTGTTTCAATCACAATATTATGCTTTTCGAAAATGATTTAAAAGATTCCCAAATTTCTTTGTTTCATAGCAGCTGAGATGGTGGATATCAAAAATCGATCAAGTCGAATATAGATCAAAAGCTCACACAAAATCTTAATTTTTCTTTGTTAGCATCAGTAATGGTGGGTATTAAAAGAACGACTAAATCGAATATAATCTTGTTTAAATTTGTAAAAAACTATTTCTGATCAATTTTTTTTATTGAATGCATGATCACAATATTTAAAATATATACAAAAATTTATAAAAAGTTATAACCCTACTAAATATGTATATATATTTAATATTTACAGTTAATATCACTGTTGTTAAAGGGGAGATAACACACACGCACACATATAAATAGTACATATAAACACTTGTGCATATTTAGTGATGCAAAACATGTTGCATTTAGAAATTTTGTAGCACTTAAGGTTTACAGTAAATATTCAACGCTAATGATGATTTTTAAGCTCCCCTTCTTTTGGTGTGAAGTAAACAAAAATAATGGGGAAAGAGTATTTTATAAATTTACAATTTATTGACTTTAAACTCTTTCTATTTAAAAAAAATAAAAACAAAAATAAAATGTAAAGTTTACAAAACTTAGTTCATTCACCGCTCTTAGTTGCAAACATAAATTTTGTATTGCCATTTACTAGATTTTATGAAATTTTTGTTTGCAAAAAAGTTGTTCCCCCTCTTTTTGGCCAAAAATTTAAGTCATCATTTTGAAGGGTATTCTTTCAAGCAGAAAAAAAGATAAACAAAAATAACTAAATTTTTTATATAGAAAAAGAAGAAATGAAATTGAAATGAAAGAGCAATAAATAAACTTTTCGGAAACAAATATTTAAAACTAAATTGTATGAAATGATTTTTTTTTCTTAAATACAGAAATCTTAATATAGAACTTTAAGTTTTAAACTAAAGATCGATCTGATTTTGATTAAAGCATATATAAATTTAAGTAAACTAGTTCCCGGGAAGTGCGATATTATCAAAGTGAAGCGCATGTATATTAATATTCACTGTTGTCTTTCTCTCCGAATATTTCTCTTTTTCTGTATCTCTCTTCGCCATGCTTTTACTTATTCGATCTCTCTATATCTCTCTCTTTATCGGAGTCTGGCTAACTTTCACTTTGCCTTTCAATCTGTCTATTTGCCTAACTATTTATATTATGTATTTTTCTATATTTTTGTATTTTTTGGCCGACTGTCTGTCTTTCTGTCTATCTGCCTGTCTCTCTGTTGGTCTGTCTGCACTCTGCGTGTCCCTTTGCCTCTCTGTTTGTCTACTCTGTGCATGTCTCTCTGACAGTCTGTGTGTCTATTTGTCTGCTTGTCTTTCTGTATGTCTCACTGTCTGTTTGTCTGCTTGTATGTCTGTATGTCTCACTGTCTGTTTGTCTATCTTAATGTCTGCCTTTCTATCTGATTATCTGCCTGTTTCTCTGTCTGCCTATCTCTCTATTTGTCTGTTTGGTCTCACCATGCCTCTATGTCTGTCTGTTTGCTCTCTGCATGTCGTTTTGTCCGTCTGTATATCTAACGGAAAGACAAATTCGACTTACTATTGGTGAAAGATGGATAGATCAGAATAGAGATAGACTGGTAATCAAATAGACTGACTGAAGGATGAAGAGAAAGTTAGAAAGATATACAGACCAATAGTGAGAGAGACAGTAATAAAAAAGGAAGAGACACACAGCCAGGCAGAAAGACATACACGGAGCATGTCTTTCTGATCTATCCATCTTTCACCAATAGTAAGTCGAATTTAAACTACAGACTGATAAATAAACAAAATCCCCTAGAATATTTAAAATCACCAGCATCTTACGATAACAGTCCTTGTTGCTTATTTATCCTTTAACCTTTAAAACGTTCTATAAATAAAACTGATGCACTTCAGTTTTTCTCCCCAAAAGCAACAATAAACATTTATTATACAGTACATGTAGTTCTGACTGGTAAAATATTTACATATAGAAATCACTTTGATACTTAAATGGGAAAAAATCCTTCATAAATTGAAATAACTACAAACAGTCGTCGTTATCGTCAATATCAAACAAATATATAAAAAATATATAAGTTGTAACAAAAATATTTGTGTGTTTCAGAAAAAAAATGGAACAGTACAAAACAATAAACTTTAATTTACATAAAACCACAACATTTTCTTGTTGTTCGTTTGTTGAAACAACAAAGAAAAAAACCAAAAACTGAGACTAAAACAAAAGAAAATTTTCTGATTTAAAAAATATCCATATAGTTACATTCCACAAAAAGTAAGTTATAAAAAATCACAACCAAATAAACACGTGTCACATATTGATACAATCGAAACGACGACGATTGTTCATCAGTTTAACCTTTAACACAGGAAAGCAAATATATCACATATGCATTTACACACTATTTTTTTAAATAAAGATAACAAGGGCTGCCAAAGGGCTTATTTCGACCATTTTATAACACAAGACTAGGAAAAGTTATAAAATCGGTCTGGAACTGCTATATAATACTCTATATTATATAAAGATTTATAAATGATATGTAGATCTCTCTCAATTTCCCTATTAGATAAAAAAGTTGATGTTAGAAGAATCAACAATTAAGTCTGGAAACATTTTCTACCGAAATTTTAACTAAAGCAACACATATTTCAGATGAAAATAGTCCCATATGATAATAAACCTCATTCGGGACGAAGTGAGTCCCAGATGAAAAACTTTTTAAATGAACTTTTTAAGTACGTATCTTGGATGACGTAATTACACCATTCCATCACCCTAAATATACACTCAAAGGTATTAAATCGGGGTCTCACTTCTACGCGAACATAGAATTTTTTGGTCTATGACAATAGTATCTAAAAATATCTTCCTGGTCGTCATTCTACCAGAATTAGTAGAAGTGGTCCTTTTAGAAAAGAAACGAGCTCCCCTTATGAACAACATCGCCTAAATCAAATAAATCAATTTTGGATATAACCTAAATACACTTGTTGGGGTGGCTAAGTAGAACGAAGTGAAGATTTTGTGAAATTTAAATGTTAACCCATTTTCTATCACTACCGATTAGGTAGTAATTATAATTGAAAATACAGGTTCTGAAATTTGACAAAAACCAATCGTTTTCGGATTCGCAATAAAATTATTCTAGTTGCACGGTATATGTTGGGTTGGGATTGGGAATATTTACAAACATCTGCACAAACTTAATATGCCCTCTCCATCTATGATGGTGCAGGATATAATGAAACGACTGTACGTTTACTATATACTCAGATATTGAGTCTCGAAAAATCTTAGTCAGTTAAAATATGTTTTTGAATTGAACAAATTTCATTACAACCTACATCACCACAGATGGAGAAGGCATATTGAGTATGTTTTTGTAATAAAAAATCTAGGAATTTTTGCAACTAAAGTAAGTTAACGATAACGCTCCCCCCTTCTAGGCGAAGCTTCGAAGATTGCCTATCTGAAATAATTATCAAATTCGAACGAAATTTGGCAAAAACTGGAGAAAGATTCGTGAACATAAAATGCTTCTTATTTAAGGAAAGTTTTCTATAAAAGAAAAATTTGGGAAATTTGTTTTCTATGAAGAAGAAAATTTTCGACTATTTTCTATAAATAAATCTATTATTATTTTTTTCGGTTATTATAGATTTGTACACTTTTTTTAACCCTTACAAATTGAAGCCGTGAACTATTACGTTGTCGACTATTTGCATGATGTATCAATAGAAAATGCAATTTTTCTCAATTTATCTCTTCACCCATTGGCATTGTGGTAGCTGAAAAATATTTTTCTACTTTTTGGAATTATAATAAAAAAAACTGTTTAACAATATACAAAAAAGTCGTATGTATTTCATCAAAATCCCCATAAAACACAATACTAAAGAGCAAAAAAAAAAAAAAAAACTACCAAAGAATGTTCAACATTCGAAATAGTACAAGAGAAACAAACAAATAAATAAAATAAAAAAAGTAAAGAACAATTGCATTGTCGTAGATATATAGATATTCCTTTTAACAATAATATCTAGATATATAGTTAAAGATCCAATATACATATTACTATATACTTATGCACATGCATGTTTATATGTTATTCATGGGATGTGTTTATATATGGATACGCAATCAACAATAAAACGTAGTAGAACAAAAAAAAACTGAAAAAAAGGAGCAACATTCGGTTGCAATTTGAATATATCCGTTGTAACAGTAGTTGCAATATAACAAATCATTCGCAATCAAACTAACAACGAAACAAATGAAATACTGACTAAAATAACAAACGTAACATACTAACATACAATCGCACATGCAAATTGAGGTGTTTATGAAGCGTGACCAGATGAATGATTGAGAAAATCAAATGTTTTCAATAAAAAATCGATTTTTTTGTTATTTATTTAATGGGCCTAATATTGAATATTGCTTTCTAACATGTTAGTTTTGTTATAACAAAGATATCTTAGTAAAAATGTACAATGGATTATGAGTTGTTAGTTTGTACGTTTTTCCGTACAATTCAATGTTCAAAAGTACATTTGTACTAAATTGAACAATTTAACCATTTTAAAATCCTATAATGCTTTCTGTAATACGTTTTTTTTATCAAACAATGATTAAAATGTAACATATTATGATCACATTTTAATTTTATTCATTTGTTATCATGCTACAAATGAATAAAGTTAAAATATGATCAAGATCAATTAATTATATCATGGTCACACTTGATCATTATTATAATTCTAATTTATCACGTTTATGATTCTATATAACTATAATAAAATACAATTTTATGTTCATGATTTTATTGAATCATATTATGATCCCATTTATCATATGGCATCCTAGATGCCATTTAAACAAATTTTGATTGTAACAGAAAAAAAGTAAGAATAAAAGTAATTTTAATCATGATATGATTACTCATATAATGGATTTGTGCAGATGTATATAACATACCGTTCGGCTTAGAATCGTTGACTTAACTGTTCGTTTGAACGGCAGACTGTCTGTCTACGCGAAACTCATGCGCAAAGTACAGTATATAAATTGAATGAATATTGTTATAATATCATCAATTAGAATATTTTAAGGTAAGATACAAACATGATATGATAAATTCTAATAATTGTTTGATAAAATGGCCCATCCTACTTATATAATATGAAATCATGATAATGATTCATGGAATCATGTAAGCTATTTGTTAAGATCAGTGTAATTATTGTTGATATCATATATTCCAATTATATTATTGTGCTTTTCGAATATATTTCGGTTAAACATGTCTTTTCTCCAAGCATCTGTGCACTATATATTGGTGAATAATATAACTATTTTCAGTAATAAATGATGCTTATCTTTTGTGTTGATGATTTTATTTCGTAGTAGTACTTTAACTTCTTCTGCGATCAAAAATGTTGTAAATTTTGAATTGTCGTTTTTTTTTCAGTGTACTGTACATTTATTAGCCCTTAAAGTTGTTGACATTCAAGGAAAATAATTCAATTTTATCATTATAATTTGTAGGGCATTTCAATTCTTTTGTTATATTTGTCATTAACTACAAAAAAGATATTAAATGTAGAGATTTTTTTTTAACTAACAGTATCTTTGTACAAAATCTAAAAAAATCATACCTTTTTAAAATGTATTAAACGTTAGTTAAAAACTTTTATTCTACAAATAAGAGATAAATTTCTTAAAACTTTAATATCATTAACTGCAATAAAATGTAACAAAGTAATTTCAAATGAAACTAGTTGGTCTCAATATTTAAAACACTTCTGTAACCAAATACCATGAGAAAAAACACGAATGTAAAATATGTATGTAAAACAATAATAAAAACAACAAAATAATAACAAAAAATGGAAATTTCCCACATGTAAGAACAGAAAAAAATAACACGTTAAAGGAGGAGGAAGAGGAAATAAAAAATATATACACAAATACAACAAACAACGTTTTTTTACTTACAAAAAGAAAAACCTAAAGATTTAAATAAAAATCTAAAAAGTTAAATATATGAAAATACTACACAACCCCTATAAACCCATTCAGTGTAACATTTAGTTTTTATTATTTGCATTTTTAATTTTTATTATTTTTTACTACGTTATAAAGAGAAAAAAAACGAAAACCCAAATCATCGGAAATAGCATTGAGTGTTTTTAGTTGAGTTGCCAATCAATAAAGAGTTTTATGTACGTATGTATGTGTAGAAGTATGTGCATTAGCGTATATATGTATATATTATTGATGATGATGTTGATGGCTTGAAATGCACTACCAATTGTCTAACATCCTGTTGTTGTGCAAAATTCTAACAATAAACAAATTTGTTTGTACAAGTAAAAAAAAAGAAAGGAATATCTATAGAAAAGAACAAAAATATTTTTATATTTATTATTATAAATACATCTAAAACAAATTTTAAAGAGCACAAACAATGACCATATGCTATGATTTATTGCATCCGAAAATAATTTTGCTATATGAAGTATATGCATTTCCTGTTTGTTTTTAAAGCATCTGTCAGATATAAAAAATATGTTACTCTGATCAAACATATTCGTATTTAGGAATTGAAGTAAAAATCGATAAAGGAATAAATTAAATCATGCAAATAAAGTCAAAAGCTATAAATTTAAAAAAAATAAATGTAAAAGTTTTAGAATCGAAAAATTAAAATCAAATGATTTTACAGAATGTATTAGAAATCTTGGGCTTTGAAATATATATAAAATTGTATACTTCGTTATCCTTTTCGAGATTTTGTGACTTAACTCTTTTGATATATATTTTTTTATAATTGATACTTTCTTACTACTATGGTTCTCTTTCACGTACTTTCTACAGTTTTTGCTATTTGGTACTTTTTTACCCTTCCATTCTAAGCAGTTCCAAATTGTACTAGGATCCCACAAGATCAAATTTAAAGAGATACTAAATCGAACGAAAATAATAAATTTACCTTAATAGAGTCCGATGTTTTCTCCTTGAACTTATAAATTTTCAAATGTACTGGACTTATGTTTGTATTTGTAGTTGTAATTCAAATCCAGTTCAGATTTAGTTCAGTTCTAATTCAGTTCCACTTCAGTTCTAGTTCAGTTCTGATTCAGTTCTATTTCAGTTCTATTTTAGTTCAGTTTTGTTTCAGTACTAGTTTTATTTAGTTATAGTTCTGTTCAGTTCTAGTTCAGTTCGAATTTATTGTTCGTTCAGTTCTAGTTTGGTTTGAGTTTTTATTCTAGTCAGTTTCAGTTCATTTCTCGTTCTTTGAAAGGATGCGTTATGAAAAAATAATTTATTACTACGAAATCATATTAAACAAAAATTGTATCTACATATTTTTATAATTATAAAACTTATTGTTATTTTAATTATATTCATTGACTAAATACATATTTTTTGGTAGTGATTGGTTTATGCAAGTGAATAAATATTTTCTTTTGTTCTATCTTTTTTTTTTGTGCTAAATCTATAATTTTTTCGCCATGTTTATTTTTGGCTGATATTTATTGTTTTTCATAATAAATAAACTTTATTTAGATTTAAATGTTTCATGTTTTTCTAGTATTTATCGCTGTTTAGTTAAAAAATAAATCAATTGATTTGATATTTATTTTAATTAAATTTTAGAATTTAATTGCTAAAATACACACACACACACATACAAACACATAAACAGCAAACAAACAAATAAACTTAAATATAAAATTCGATTACAATTTACGATTTTATTTTATGTTATTAAATATTTTATTAACAGATGAAAGTTATAAAAATGACTAAAAAAAGGAAAATAAACTAAATTTATAACAAATAAAATTTATTATTGTTATTGTTGTAATCTGATTTAAAATGCTGAGATTTGATAAATAATACGTTAAATTTTAGTTTGTATTGAAAATTTAGAAAAATGTTAATTATTTTTAGTTAAGTTAAAATTTGTTTAAGAAATTATATTATATTCATAAAACAACGGGCTTAGACTTTCTGATCTATGAAAGTTATATATTTTTATAAGAAATTCTCAAAATAAATTAAAGTATCAAATATGAAAATTTACATCACAAAATAGAAGACACACAAATTTGTCTCTTCTATTTACATTATTCTAAATGTAAATACACAAATGTTATGTACATACATATATGTATCTATCTGTAAGTAGAAGATTTTGAATGTATATATATTTATATTTTTTTTTTGTTTCAAAATATTCACTGCTAAATAAGCAAACGAAGCGGAATGATATTGAAACCACTTCAACCATGCAGATGAATTAACACAACCACGCATCATTGAATTAATATTAAAGCGTATAAGTGTTACTTTTCATTTTCCTAAAGTATTTACATTTAATATGTCATCATCGTACAGTGTAACTTGTACGCTAGGAAACAAAAAACGAATGTGTAAACAGCAACACCATGTTGTTGCTGCAGTCAATGATTTTAATTTCAATGTATTTTATTCAAACACATAGATATAATAAACCAACAACAGTTTGAGTTCCAAAAAGGGTTTAAATATTCTGTAAACTGATCATTTTGTAGACAAAGCTATAGCTGTTGGCACCATAATTTCTTTGATTGTTGTAACTTATATAACTGGGGATTGGTCTCTTGAAGAATATACATATATTTAGAATATTCATGGTTCACAAAATAGAATCCTGATGACTTTATAATGACTCTGTAAGGAGGCATTTGG
>JACGTJ010040812.1:0-12991 GCA_014858695.1 Chrysomya rufifacies | reverse complement strand
AAAAAAAAATAACTTTGTGGTTTTAATAAAATGTTTAAATATTTAACAGTGACAATATAAAAATTGTCGATAAAATGTACAGATTTACGAAAATTTTAAATAAAAATTTCAAACATTTTATTAAGAAAGGAAATGTTTTAAAATTTTTATAAAATTTTTTATTCCTTACAATTAGGAAAAGATCAGAATCAAAAATTATATGATTTTTTATATAAAATGAAAATTAACGAAAATTCCTTATAGGATAGGGAAATTTATGTGAAATTTCCTATAATTTTTTTTTTTTTTTTTCGAAAAATTTTTTATAAAAAATATATTTTTGTGAAATTTTCTCCAAAAAAAAAATTTGGTACCATTTCCTATATAAAATATTTTTTTCAAAATTTCCTCTAAAAAGCAAATTTTCAAAAAAATTTCCATAAAATTAAATATATATTTTTTTTTTAATTTCCTATAAAAAGAAATAAAGGTGATTTTTTTTTATTTCCTATAAAAAAACTTAGTGAATTTTTTATATTTCGAATTTAACAATGTATTATGCTCTAATGGTAAATTTTTACAAAGTTTTTTAAAAAATTCTCATTTGTTTTTTATTTTTTTTTTTTTAAGAACTAAAAAATATTTTTGAAATTTTAAATTATGTTTTTGTTTTTCATAAAGATTTTTAAAAGGAATTTTTCCTTCGTTTCATAGAAAAAAAATGAAAAATGTTAATAAATTTTTTTAATTTATGAAACAAATTTTTGTCACAATTATTCCTCTAAACAAAAACCCTAACTAATCACAGGCTTACTCAAACATAACATAAACGTTACAAAGTCTGCCCCACCCGGTTATCTAAAAATAACAACGAATATGAAAACAAAACAAAATTTCTAGTAAAAAAAAAGAAAACAATTTTCTTTTGTTTCAAAATACAACACTTGCACACAGAGTTGCTAACTCTCGTATTGAACGTAACTATTTCTATTAATAAACAAATATTTTCATTAAAGTTTTAGTTAAATGAGGTGTAGATTAAATTTTATTTAATATAAATATTGTATATTACGAATATAAACAATAAAAATATTTGAAGATGTGTGTTATAGATGAAAAAACGACAACTCTGTATTTGTTTACGAAAACAAAGAAATGAGCAAAAAGACAAAAATGAACCTTCAATAGTCCTCTCCAAATAGAAGAAAATAACGAAATAAAAAATCGGTATATGTGTATATGAGAGTGTGTAGCGAAATAATATATTGAGTGTTGCCAGAAATGGTGTTTATTGAAAATGTCCAATTTTTAACAAAATTCCTTGAAAATTTATTAAATTAATTTTTTTTTTGGAAAATTTTATTAAACCGATTATAATGTTTAAAAATACAATTTACAAAAAATTAATACTCCAATTTTCTACTAATTTGATTTTACTTTACTTGAATTGACATTTTTTTATTTGAAATTAACATTAGATATGAAAACTTTTATAAGTGAAATAACTACTTAGGTATAATAGGGTATTAACAGTATGAACTCTGATTCAGTAATAACTGCGATCCTTATAGCAGGAGCCTGAAAATGCAATCAATAAAAGTTAAGTCTATAGTGAATTATTCTTGCTTTTTAGGTTCAAATTGCTCTATTAGTGTTATTAATAATGTTTTAGCATTTCACGAGAAAAATGGAATTTACAGTTTGTTTATCTTTAACTAGCAAACGATTTCAAACAACTTAGAATAAAGAGACCTCTAAGAATGAAGATTGTTGGTTTTAGAATATATCGAGAACAAATCCAGCTTATCCTTTCTTGTATAAACCAAATATATAATAAATAAAAAATAGAAACTAAGTCTAGTATTTTTAAAACTTTTACCCAATTTCAAATAGTGCGAATTTTAGGTATTTGAAAGTGTCTAGTCTAGCACGAAGGGTATTGAAATCTATCACAGAGATAAAGTAAAAAACAAATGATATAAACATTGTGTTATTATAACAAGTTAAAATTCCACCTTCAGGGACAAATCAATGTTATCTGGCAACTTTTCTAGTAACAAACGGAGAAGGAAACAGAAAAATAAAACTAAAAGAACTACATGTTGGGGTGTCGCCGAAACAAGATAGAGAATCGAAGAACTAAACGAAAAAAAGAACTGAAAGAAAAAAAAACTACAAAAAATCCAAAAGAAATACGATTTCAGATCAGAAATTTTCACACTCCTTGTCTGCTTTAAATTAAATGCACTCTTATTATAATTTATGAAGGTGCTTTTATTATTTTAAAATTAATTATTAACAACAAGAAAAAAAATTAACAACAAAATTATAAAGTTTTAAATAATTTACAAAAAAATAAGAAAAGAAAACAAACTAAATGTTAAGAAAAGAAATTGTAATAAAAAGAAAATATTGTAATAATGATTATGTTTGTGGTGTTGTAAATGTGACGACGTCGAAAGTGTTTGAAAATATATTTTTTTTTAATAAAAAAAATGAAAGAAATTATGGAATTATACTTAAATTAAGAAACGAAGAAAATAAATTTTAAATAAAAAATTACGTTGATAATCAATTACTTTAACCATATAAGTGATTAACTATTATAAAATAAGGTAAATAATATTAAATAAATCAAATAGAATATGATTGCATGAAACAAGTGTGTGGCGAAAAAAATGAAAATATAAAATAAAAGAAAAATCAAACAATTTTCCATATATTTTTCAAAGTATTTATTTAATTATTATAAAGTATCTAGAGAAAATTTTGAGTTGTAAAAATTTTATTTATTTTAGCAAAAAAAAATGCACACTTTTATTTTATTACGGTAAAGATTTAAACAAATAAAATTATATATACAAAATTTTATTTTTCTTCAAGTGGATAGATAAATGGATGGATAAAAATGTATGGCTGACTGACTGATAGGCAAACGAAGGGACGGACAAATTAATTGGTTGATTTGATTTTGTTTTATATGTATTTCTTGAGTGGATTTCATGAAAGAAACGCCATTTATTTAATAAGGTGTTTAGAGAAGTTTAATTATTGTTGTTATAACATAGATTTGTTTAAAATACTTCACACACAAAAATAAAAATCTTAAATATGCATTTCTTGAGTAGGTAAGTTACATTGTTATCAATAAAGTGTGGGTTATAATAGACTTATAATTATCTGTTATATATTACTACATATATACATATTCTTCCCTAGAATTTTATATAAAATGTCATATCTTTTGTTTTAAAGTTCTTTTTTTCTGTTGTTTTTCTTCTGTTTGCAAAATCATATGAAAAATATACATAAAAGACTCCCGGAATCACTTTTCGTTGGTATACTAACAGAAGAAAAAACAACAACAACAAACATAAAAAATATACACAAGGAAAAATAAATGTATGCATAGAGCTCTAACAGAGATGCGAATTTAGAATTGTACTAAGGGATAATTAAAAGCGGTACTTTTTTTAATAAAAATAAATTCTGAAGATCTATTTAAAACTTTGACTATTTTAATATGAGCAAAATTCTGTTAATAAGCTAACTAATTTTAAAATTTTTCTATAATTTTTGAAGTGTATCAAAATCTATCACATTTAGTCAGAATTTACAGAAAATCAAAAACTTCATTGCATTTTGTTGTTGTTCTGAAAAAAACCTGTAGTAATTGAATAAAGCTATTACTGGGAACGATATTGTTTAAATTAATTTAAAGTTTTGTAGATTCTTATTTGGGAATTTATCATGCAAAATATATCTAAAATTTTAGCATATTATTAATTGTATCTGTAGAATGAAAAATTGGGTACGGTTGAGATTAACTAGAGTTACTAAATTTGTAATATTGTGAATCAGTTTGATCTATAAATTATAATAAAATTAATTGATTGATAAAAAATTTTTCAACTAAAAAACCTGCTGATATAGTCAAATTGAATTTCAAATGTAATAGGCCTCTAAGTTCAACCTAAATCATTATGATATGATGTTAACGTTTCAATATTTTCAAACTACAACCGTTTCAAAGTATACTCAGAATTAAGGAATTGTAGAAAATCATTTGAAATTTTTATATAAAATCATATTAAGCACCATTTCTAACTTGATTTACATTCAAATGCAACTTTGCTCAATAACAAATAAAATTTCCTTGATTTTCAGTTTTAGCTCAAGTCTAGTTTAGTTTTAAATCAATTCTAGTTCAATTCTTGTTCAGTTTTAGTTCAGTAATGGTTCAGTTTAAGTTCATTTCTAATTTAGTTTTAATTCTTCAATACTCCGTTGAGTAAGACGCGGATTTGCTTTTGAGAAGTGTTGAAGTGGTGAAACATTTTTTTTTATTTATCTACCAGTCATCTACGGACCTAAAAACATACTACTTCTGATGGAACAATTTTTTATTTTTGAACTAGAAATGCATAGACTTAACACTATTCGACTTGAGGAACTTGAGGAACAAAGTAAAGTTGATCGATTTCGTTACCATTTTTGATACAAATACAGAAAATAACCACAAATTTGATTCAAACATTTTCAATAATAAATTTCTTCAAAAACTAAATTCCATTATATTTAAAAAAAATCAATTACTGCACAAAATGGAATTAATTCTGATTCCTTTTGTATGTAAAGATGTTACAGATCTCGTGAAGAGTTAAAATGTCTTTAAAGAAACACAATTGTTCATAAATATTCAGCTGAATCTCAAAAAAGTAGTAAGCTAAAAAATATTCATTATTATGAGTTGTAGACAAATTGTTGTTTGTTTTATATCTAGATCTAATACCCTATTTGCACTGGCATATTTTGGGCTTGTACTTTAGATAAAAGCTACTTGATTTTCATTAAAAATAGCAGTTTCGCTTTAAATAATATAGAACCTAATGTATAATGGGAATATATGATTCATTACCTTTGGATGTATAATATATAATTGACACTCCTATAATAAAATACTTTATTTGATATTAAATCCCATAATATAAAAGTACCATATAAACAACAATTTACCCAACACCATGTAAGCTACCCTGGTGTACGTGATATGTTTGTATTTGTATGTATTTTTGCAAATAAATATATGTATAAGTGTGTGAGTATAGTAAAGTAAAGTGATTGAGTAGTAAAGTGAGTGCGTCGTTTTTTCTCGTCGTTATGTTGTTTATTTTTGTGTTTTGTTGTAAAACCGTAGTTTGTGGCCAGTAATATTATTGTAAATGTTGTTGTTGTTATTATTGTCATATATGTTTATGTTGGTTTTTCTGTGGTCAGTCAGACAAGTCTATCAGTGAGTCGTCGGCGTTGCAGTGGTGGTCGACAACAACAACAACATTGGTCAGTCAATTTGCTAATTTACAGAATATTTTATTTTTTATTTATGTTTTTTTTTTTAAATAAAATAAATTGTCATTGTTTTCATTTATGCCTTTTGACAAAATGTCAGTTATATTTTGATAAAATTTGAATCTGTTTTATAGTTTTGATTTTATTTCTTTATTAAATTAAAACAGTTAAACCTTTATTAGAATAACCCATCAACATTGCCACTCAAGGTCATCTAATTATAAACAACAACAACAAGAAGAATACTTTGACCTTTTTTAATGTGCATTATTATTAGTTTTGTATTTCAAAAAGAGGGGAAAGTTAATTGTAAATTAATATGAGATGTTTGTTCCTAATTGAATGAAACCTTTTATTTTTTTGCAATTATTGTTAATATAACATGTTTACTTAGTAAATACAATTACTAGTAATAATTTAACCTTTATGCTGAGTTGATTTAAAAAAAAACAATATTTATAAATGGAAAATAATAAAAATATCATTTTTCAAATTAAAAAAAAATCGTATATTTATTATGTCATCATAACAAAGTTTGAACAATTTTAAAAGAAGAAAATTAAAAGATGGATAAAACACATTTCATGCTAAAATAAAAATTTATCTTTTTCTTAAAAACTTTTTTTAATTTATATATAAATTCCTTTTAAATAAATTGAACATTTTTGAAACCGTTTTTAAAAATTTCCACATAAAGCTTTTTCAAAAAACTTTCTATAAAGAAAATTTATAAAAAAAAAACAAAAAATTTTCCATAAAAAAATCAAATATTTTTTTCTAAAAATAAAAATTTCAAAATTTTCTTTAAAAATTGAAAATTTTAAACTTTTCTCTAAAAAATAAAAATTTAAAAATTTTCTAAAAAAAAAAATAAATAAATTTCAAAATTTTCTCAAATAAATTTCTATAAAGAAAATTTATATAAAAAAAAATTCCATAAAAAAAAAATAAAAATTCAAAATTTTCTCCGAAAAATAAAAATTTCAAAAATTTCTCAAAAAAAAAAAAAAAAAATCGAAAAAATGAAAATTACAAAATTTTCTATAAATTAATGGAAAATTTCCTATAAATAAAAAAATATTTTTTTTTATTTTTTTAATATTTCCTTACAAATTTATGGTGAAAAAATTTATTAATTATATTTAGAAATATATCATAAAAATAATTTTATCCAAAACTTTTCTATATTGGAAATTCATCCAAATATTTTCTATAAAACATAGCGCAAAATTTTTTCAAAAATAAAAAATTGTTAAAATTTTTCTTTTAAAATTTTTCTAAAAAAAATTCTCTAAAATGCAAATTTATCAAACATTTTCTTTGAAAAATATTGAAAATTAAAAAAATCATAAAATAACAATTCTAAAGAATTCCTATAAAATAGGAAATTTATAGAAACTTGGTTATTCCAAACATTTTCTATAAAATATAAAATTTATGAATAATTTTTCGATTTTTTTTACAATATTTAAAAAATATATGAAAATTTTCAGCAAGAAGTAAACATTAATCGAAAATTTTATAAAAAAAAATATTCGAAAATTTCTACATTAAAACAAATTAAAAAAAAAGAAAAAAATAAAAAAAAAACTGTTCTATAAAAGGAACATGAATGGAAAATTTCCTATAAATGAAAACTATGAAAATACATTTTTTTTAAATTTTCTATAAAAGAAATACATTTTTTATATTAAAAAAAAGTTAATCGAGTTTTTTTTAGAAAATTTGATGTTCTTACAACAAAATTTAAAAGATAAACTTAAGGAGAGATTTCTTATAAAGTTTACTCAAATTTCCTTTAATAAGAAAAAAGTTCATAGTCCAATACCAAACAAACTCATATGACAAATTTGTACAGAGTTTTGTTGTGTTAATTTTCCAATCACCACTTACATTATTAAATTAAATTATCTTGTAAAATTCCTTAGAAGAGAAATACATTTCAAAAAGCTTTGTAAAATATGAACTTTACTGATTCCACTACTCATCATCAACATTACTTTATAAAATGCGACTATTATTTTAAATTAAAGTATTAATATATATATTATTGTATCTCCCACACTATAATATTTAGTCATACTAATTTATCTCCATCTATTTTTTTTCTTCTTTTTTTAGAGTTAAACCACAACGATATCAACACAGAAGCAATTGCCTAGTAGCTGTAAGGAAAAATTAAGGAGAACAAAAAGAAACAAAAAGAACAATCAACAAGAATATATATAAATAAAAATATTATTAAGCAAAAGCAGACTTTAAACGAGTAGCACAACTAAAAGAAACAAACAAACACAACACAAAATGGATGAAAACGAACAAGAATTAAAGAGTCCAATGAAACGAGTTGGATCCACCCGTAAGGTGTTTCTATTCAATAATATACGACAACAATTAAACGAACACTTAAGATGCTTAGATGCCCGTGTCGAATCGCAAGTTTCTCTCATACAAGAGCTGCAAGATCTCTTTCGTCGCAGAGGTGAGCTGGAGCTGGAATATAGCAAGAATTTGGATAAACTAGTACGTAGCCTACAAGCCAGACACAAAGAACAAAAACAGAAACGTGAACAGTGGCATATATTTTCGGCATTTGCCTGTTGGTCACATCTCCTCGAACAGACACAGTCGCTAAGCAAAGATCACGCTACCCTATCGGAATTGTATTCAGTTAATATTGTTTCTTCACTACAGACGACCATTGAAGATGTTCAGAGGATATATAAAAAATGTCGATCCATTGGTTATGATATACATGAAGAGATTTTAAGGGTATTGGAAGAGCTGTATGCCACCATGAAAACTTATCAGAAGTATGAGGCAGAATGGAAGGCAGCCGAAGTAAAACTAATGACTGCGGAGGCCCAACAACAGAAACTAGAACAGACTATACAGAAAGAAAAACTGCGTAGTAGCAAAAAATATAAAATGATCGAAAAAGAAGTTCTTAAGCGACGCACTAAATACTCAGATGCCCGTATGAAAGCATTGAAAGCTAAAAACGAGTATCAATTGTGTTTGGAATCGTCCAACACAACTATACACAAGTATTTCATAGATGACTTAAGTGATTTAATTGACTGCATGGATTTGGGTTTCAGTTCCATGATCTCCAGATGTCTAGTAATGCATGTAACTGCAGATCAAGGCCGTGCCCGTGCCATTCTAAGTCAAGCAGATAATTTGGCCCATGTCATTCATCTTATAGATAGTCAACAAGATAAACAAAAGTTTATGGAACAGTATCATGCTGCTTTTATGATACCCAAACGTTTTGAATTCCAAGGCCAATTTAGTAATGATCTGCTCGAACAAAGTGTCCAAAAGGAACTATATGTAGACATGGAACATCGTTTACAATTGATTGGCCAACGTTTGAATTCGTTGCGCACAGAGTCGGAAGAAATTTGGAAAACTTTAGAGATGGCTGAAGTTAAGTTGTTAGAACATTTCAACAGCAAGGACTGTGATGTTAGCCCCGCTTTTACGGAGCACAATAAAAGCCTTTTGCAAAAGGGCGGTGCCACAATGGCGTTTAATCCCAAACTAAAGGCTGAAAAAGAAGAAGTCGAAGACTTTTATATAAATAAGATACGAGAATACATACGAGGCACATCGCGCATAGCGCGTCTAGATGCAAAGGCCAAGTATTTAAGAGAAATGCTATTGACGGACAATAACAAGGCCTTTACCACCGAAATATTGGAACATCCCATAAACAGCAAACGCAAACGAATAGGCCGTAAAAATCAACAAGGCAGACCAAAATTATTTGGCGGTTCTCTAGAGGAATATCTTGAATGTACTGGTGAAGATATACCCTTAATAATACGCAGTTGTATACGTGTCATAAATCTTTACGGATTACACCATCAAGGTATCTTTCGAGTGTCGGGATCACAAGTTGAAATTGCCAATTTTAAGGAGTCTTTCGAAAGGGGTGAAGATCCTTTGGCTGATACCACCGATGCATCTGACATTAATTCCGTTGCAGGAGTTTTAAAATTATATTTAAGGGAACTAAGAGTACCCCTATTTCCCAAATTCTACTTTGAGAGTTTTATTTCGATAGCTGAAATGCAAACAAAGGCTGACATGGTCAAGGGCATTCGTCAGTTTCTACAAAATCTTCCCAATTCGGTGGTCATAGTTATACGCTATCTCTTTGCTTTCCTTAATCATCTATCCGAGTATGCTGATGAAAATATGATGGATGCTTATAATTTGGCCATATGCTTTGGTCCAACACTGATGCCAGCTCCCGAAGATAAAGATCAAGTTCAATATCAAAACCAAGTAAATGAACTCATTAAAAATATGATCATCTATCACGAAGAACTCTTTCCCAAAGAACTGGGTGGCCTTGAATATGAAAAGTATATATCGCCGCATACACTGGATATGGATGTAGGAGATTCCCCTTCAGAGGTTTTAACTGAGGATCCCGAATCGGATGCCTATCCGTCAGAAGATGAGTCCGAGGTGCTGGAAGCCATGGCCCAATTTGATTTTAATGCTCGTTCCAGTCGTGAATTGTCGCTGACTAAGGGTGATTGTATAATTTTAAGAAAACAAGTATCAAACGATTGGTGGCAGGGTTCGGTTAATGGTAAAGAGGGTTTAGTACCCGATAAATACATATCGCTTAAGCTCAAAGATGAAGTACGTCTACCCGCACAAAATTCCCAATCTATGGAACATTTGTACTTAGAGAATTCTTGCTCTTCATCAACTTCAATGTTAGTAGACAATAAAGATATCGCAAAGTATGTTGTTAATGATGTTTATTTTAACAATACCAACAATTGCTCCTCTAATAATGCCAATGTTGTTGTCGTTGCCAATACCAATGCTGCATCATGTTCTTCCATATCCTCTTCTTCACACATTAATAATATGACAACACCGACAACATCAAAAACAACAACAGGTGGTGGTAGTAGTTGTAGTAGTAGTAGTCTTGCCGGCAGTATTAGTGGCAATGGTGCGGGAAGTGGCATTGGAAACAGTAGCATTGGCGGTGGTAATGGTAGCATATCTGGTATTTATAGTGGTGGTAATAATGGTATAGGTTCAGCTATAACAACAACAACAGCAACCACACAACATCATAATAAACATGGTGGTAGTAGTGGTGGTGTTAGTATTGTTGGTCTTAGTGGTGGTATAAATACTCCTACAGGTGGTGATTCTTCTTCCTCTAATTCTACATCTTGTGTAGATGGTGCTTATTCAATTCTAACAAATGATGGTAATCATCTACATAATACTACTTCCACAACTTCTATTATAAATCCTTCTGGTTTATTGCACCATGTGACAACAGCAGCACATGCAACTTCATTAATATCAGCACCGGCACAAACGCAACAGCAACCACAACAACAACAACATTATCCATCGTCGTCATCATCATCAACATCATCTTCAATAAATGCTCTAGCAGCAGCTACTAATCATTCATTAATAAAATTTATCAAAAATAAAAATAAACAATATCACGATGAACCACATTCATTTGAGAATGCAATTGAATTTCAAAATGCCTACGATGAACAGATAGAAAAATTCGAAACGACCGTATAGAAGTGGAGGAATATGTCGTTATCGGCACAACAACAAAGATCACAACAGCAACAAAACGCACATATTAAAAATTATAAACGTAAAAAAAGTATCGATGACAAAGATGATAAGTAAAAAAAATATTTTTAACACACAATAAAATGCTCTAATTAATATTAATTATAAACAGGGAAGGAATGGAAGCTTAGTTATTTTTAATTTTTTTCTTTGCACTCCTTAGAATAGTTTAACTTAATAATGAACAAATTTCAAAAAGAATTGTTCCTAGTTATCAATTTTTCTTGGTCTAATTTGGACTGAAAAAAATCTTCAAATCTAACGTTTTAGTTGTGCAAATTGTTGCAATTTTCTTAAACTGACAGTTATCGCTTTTTTTTATAAAATTTACAAATTAACTGCTAATGAACTTCCCATCCCTGTCAATAGCGGAAGCATATACAAAATTCATTAACAAACTGCTAAACTTACTTATTCCATATAATTTACTTAAAATACTATTTAAAAAAAATATATATATAAATACTCATACTCCATACATACATTTTCAAATTCTTGTATTTGTTAACTCATTATTAAACAGGGAAAGTGTTAGAATTTCAAATCTTTTGAAAATAATTTAGCAAAATAATCTAAATTGAAAAAGTCAACAATTTTTTGTATAAAGAAAACTTATCAAGCTATAAAAATGTTAAAATCTATTTTGAGATTAGAATTGATAGCATAAATAATATGTTATTTCCTTATTAGCAAGATATTATGAAAAGAACGTGATTAGAAAACAGTTTGACGATTTGAAATATTTAGATAAAAATCATTTACAATTTAATTTTAATTGCTCTACATATGTTTCCTTCTAACAAATGGGTTGATATTTCTATCTAGATAATGTATGAATATTTTGGAGAAGGCTTTAGCTAGCTTTAGGCCGATAACATACATAAGTATCTCATATATATATAAATATATATCTTCGTAGAAGATTTTTAATAAACGATTGTGTTTAATTGACAAGTTCACTAATACATAACACTTCAAATTCAAACTATAAAAGTGTATGTTTATTTAAGCAAAATATAACAAGAAAAAATCTCTAAAATTCCTTAAAGGAAATAGTTTAACGTGTCATAACGAGTATAACTATAATTTGTTTATAGTACTTTTAAATTAAGCTACACAAACTTAAAACTTATTTTTATTTTTTGTTTTGTTTTTTGTCTCTATAAGGACTCAAATTTTAGTATTTAAGCAAAAAAGGACATACGAAAAGCAACAAACTTCCATTTAAATTTTATGTTAGTTTTAATCTCAACAAAGCATCCAGCAGTCAACACATATTAGATACTCCAATAGTTTCAAAGGCCAGTATTTAATAAATTGTATTATAAAAAATATATATACATATATTTATTTTGAAGAAAAACTATGTGCCAGTGTGTAATAAAATTGTGTCATACTTAAATCCTTAAAAAAAAAAATACTCAACATGGGTTTAAGAAATTTTCTAGAAAATTTTCAATAAGAAAAAACTAAAAAAATTATTATTTTTGTGAAAAATTCTTAATAATTTCATATGTTTTTGTATCATAAATCTAAAAGGGTTACAACCTAACTTTCGAATATCAATTTCGAAATCGATCTTTCAAACTTTCGCATGTCTAATTCGAAAACGATCTATCAAAGTTTAGAGTAATCCTTTGCATTTGTCAAGGCGGAAATTTTTAATACCAAAATCTCTTAATGCTTGAGAAATAAATTTCAATAGCTGAAATCTAAACTTAAGAAGATAGTTTTCAAATTAAACACATTTTTAAATAAATTATTAAATTTTAAAAATATCTAAAGAAAAGTTTCTAATAAAAAATTTTGGACAAAGAATTTGAAATTTTGAAAATTTTCAAAAAAATAAATATAAATGAAAATTTTTATATCTAAAGAAAAGTTTCTAATAAAAAATTTAGACAATGAATTTGAAATTTTGAAAATTTTCAAAAAATATAAATGAAATCTTCATATCTAAAGAAAAGTTTCTTATAAAAAATTTAGACAAAGAATTTGAAATTTTGAAAATTTTCAAAAA
>JACGTJ010040692.1:0-10074 GCA_014858695.1 Chrysomya rufifacies | reverse complement strand
AAAACTTAAGAAAAGAAAATAAACACCAGCCGAAACATCGGCCAATATAATAAAACTTAAGGCAACTTTGGCTTCCAGCTGTGTAGTCCAAATCGAATAGAAGGGATTGCACAAATGGACACCACATTCCAACCGAGGGATGGGCGGACGGACGGACGGACATATTTCGATTTCTTTTGAAGCCACGATTTAGAATAAATACTACCTATTATGGGGTCTCACATCAAAAACGTAGAAATTACAAACGGAATGACAAACTTGTATATATACCCTTTCACTATAAGTGAAGGGTATAAAAGAAAAGAAAAATTTGTCTATATTGGCCTTTTATAAATTGGCTCCAAAAAACAATTGATATCTATATAAATATATGTATGTATGTGTAAGCAACTTTAAATATTTGTAAAAACAAAAAGAAAACTAAAAATAAATAAGTAAAGTGTTAAAATGTTACTTATTTAAAATAATTTCTTTCTTAAACTTTCAGGGGCGGTCTAAATTATTCAATATATTTTAATATAATTAAGTTATTAATTAAATTATTTTTGTATTAATATTATTTTCCATCCAATATTACATTAAATATTATTTAATATATAGTTTTTACTGTGCTCTTACGCCTTAAGATTTCTAATTTGAGTTTATTTCTTTTTACATACCAAAAATCAAATGATTATTAAATTTTTTTTTTGCCTATAAATTTGTTTATTACAAAATGTTTGGTAAACAATATTAATGAAATAAATATTTTATAAATAAAAATCTTTAACAAAATTTTAATCCAACAGTTGTTTTTCTTTTTTGGAACAAATTAAAGTAGACTACTTTTTTTTTTTTTCTTAGAAAATTTCAACATTTTCAAAATTTCCTAATTCTTTAAAATTCTATATAGGAAATTTTTAAACAACCTCTCGCCGACGAAGCCGAGGAGATGGAGACAGCACACGCCACAATGACCGCAAATGACTCAGCTGTGGATACCAGTAATGATAGCAATGTAGGTGTGACCGCTAGCATAATGATTACACCACCACCTCCAATAATGCCGCCCACACCAACATCGTCACCCAATACTCATGAGTGGCCTACAATAAATCCGAATGCATTCCATCTTAACTTGGATGAGCATTTTGCGCTACCTACCTTACCGCCACTGCCTTTGAACTCGTCATCTCAGTCGTCAGACTTCTTGTCTAGCATTATCCATTCTATATAGAAAATATTCGTATTTCTGTATAGGACATTTCAAGATTTCCTTTCTTTTTAAGAAAATTTTTAAAATTTCCTATTTCTATATAGAAAATATTCCTATTTATGTATAGGGAATTTCATGATTTCCTATTTCTGTATAGGAAATTTCAAGATTTCCTTTCTTCTTAAGGAAATTTTCAAAATTTCCTATTTCTTCATCGTAAATTTACTATAGAAGTAGAAAAATTGTTTATAGAAATATGAAATTTTGAAATTTTGTTCTACAGAGAATTTTAATATCTCTTTCTCTCTTTCTCACTCTCTTTACAGAAAATGTTCTCTTTCTCTCACTCTTCTAAAGATAATGTTAAAAATTTTCTTTTTCTTATGGAAATTTTCAAAATTTTATCTTTTTATAGAAATGTTCTTCCTTTTTTTATAGTAATTTATCAATATTTCCACTATTTATAAGAATTTTCAAAATTTCCTCTTTCAGTGTGTAACAAATTTTCAAATTTTTTTTTTCATTCTACAATAAATTGTCCTTTTTATATAGGAAATTTTCAACTTTTTTTATTTAGGAAGTTTTTAAAATTTCCATACTATAGAAAATTTTTTAAATCTCCTCTTTCTATAGGAAATTTTCAGAACATTGTCTTTCTATAAGAAATCTTCAATACTACCTCTTTTTATTAAAATTTTCAAAATTTCCTCCTTCTATGACTAAAAAATTATCAAAACTTTTTTTTTAAAAACACCAAATTTTTAAAATATTCTAAAGAAAAACAAAATTTTAAAAATTTCCTAAAAACAGAGAAAATTTTGAAAATTTCCGAAAAAAATTTAATATTTCCGAAAAAGGTAAATTTTTAAAATTTTCCTCTTTCTTCCGGAATTTTTCAAAATTTTCTTTTTTCTGGAATTTTTCAAAATTTCCTCTTTCTTCGAAATTTATCAAAATATTCCTCTTTCTTTTGAAATTTTTCAAAATTTCCTCTTTTTTTCGGAATTTTTCAAAATTTCCTCTTTCTTTCGGAATTATTCAAAATTTCCTCTTTCTTTTGGAATTCATAAAAATTTCTTCTTTTTTCGAAATTATTAAAATGTTTGCTCTTTTTTCGGAATTTTTCAAAATTTCCTCTTTCTTTTAGAATTTTTCAAAATTTCCTCTTTTCTGGAATTTATCAAAATTTCCTCTTTTTTCGGAATTTTTCAAAATTTCCTCTTTTTTCGGAATTATTCAAAATTTCCTCTTTTTGGGAATTTTTCAAAATTTCCTCTTTTCTTGGAATTTTTCAAAAATTTTAAATTTTCTTTTCGGAAAAATTCCAAATTTTTTCGTTTTTTTTTTCGGTATTTTCAAAATTTCGCCTTTTTTTTAGTAAATTTTTGTAATTTCTTTAGGAAATTTTACAAATTTCGTCTTTATTTAGGAAATTTTAAAAATTTCGTCTTTTTTTTAAAAAAGTTTTGACAAATTTGTTTGATTTTTGAATATTTTTAAAATTTCATATTTCAAGAGGAAATTTTATAAAAATCTGATTTCACTTTTTAAGACATTGCACTGAATCTAGTATATTTTAATGAATTCACAAATGCTCAAAAATGAGGAGGTATTTTGAGGTTAAAGTTTGATTTGCTTAAAATAAAACCAACTTAATTGTTTGTTATTTTTTTTACTTTATTTCAATACTACATTATATGAAATTTAAAAAATAAGTCATATTTAGATTAGAATCAATGATATTGCTATATACTATATATTCGAAACTGTTAATCAGATCTTTAGAATTATATTCTATAATAAATATAAAATTCTTTAAAATGTTTAAGATTATTAAGATAATACTGCACATATAAATAATATATTATGAGAATTTTTAAGAGATTTTAAAATAAAAAATATATTTAAAAAAAAATTAATAAACTACCCACTAATAAATACACACTAAACTGAGTTATGTTAAGTATTAAATTTGTTATTCTTTTGCAAAGTGCTAATAAAAATAATGTTGGCACAATAATTAAAAGAATAATCGAATTTAAAAACAAATTAGCTTATTTCTAATATAAAATGAAATTATTAAATATTAAATATCATAATTATTATGTGTGAATTTATCTTGTCGAAAAATTAATCAAATGCTACTTTACGTGTAAATGAGGTTAGTGAAGAAATTTCACTGGGATTAGAATCGGAAGGTAGATTATTAAATTCAATTTCTTCATTAGCAGCAGCAGCTACAATATTTTCATTCGATTGTGAGGTTTCATTAGAATTAGCACATGGCCATTGTTTGTGGCTGGGAGCATATAAGATTAGCAATGCAAATATATAAATATTCCACATGCCATAAACGCCAGTTAAGAATGCGGAAGTCAATTGAATTTCAATATCTTCATCCCATTTCCAATGACCTTCTGCTACTTGACCCATAATAAAACCGACAACAGTTAGAGCAGCACATAGTAACGTGGCCAACATTAAAAATTTAAAACGATAAATAAGTCCTGTAAATAAAGAAACATTTGTTTTTTATAGAAAATTTGCGATATATTTTCCTTTTATAGAAAATTTGCTTTAAATTTTCATTCTATAGAAAGTAAATTAAAAAAACATTTACCTTCATAATGCAAACGTCTGGCCTGTGACATAGATGGCAATGATGTTCTTTTGGCACCAATATTACGAAAAACTTTAGCCACCATAAAACACAAGAAAAGAAAATAAACACCAGCCGAAACACCGGCCAATATAATAAAACTTAAAGCAACTTTGGCTCCCAGTGGTGTAGTCCAAATCGAATAGAAGGGATTGCGCAACTGGACACCACGTTCGCAGATATCAAATATAAACAATGATAAACAACCGACCACAACAGCAGATAAATGTTTCCAGTAACGAGAACGTATTGAATTCTTTTGTGGTGATTCCTGAATCAACATATGTTCACCGGCGAATACTAACCAAAATGACAATAACATGGAATAAAATATACCTTGACGGATGTCACTAAGCAATAGCATATAGGGCATTTCAATGTTTAAGGTAAGAAATTCCAATGGAAGATTGAGAAATGTCAATGCACCACCTAAATAGATTAACATATATTCCAAAAGAGCTGGTGAACGTTGTAGTATATGAACGCGACGCCAAAACCATATCATTATGGCTACAATAAAAGGAAATAGTATAGTTTTCAGAGAGAGCCACACCTTGGTGAAACCACCATTTTGATAGATGGCCGTAAGAGTCAAGTCGTGCATGTGACCAATATTCAAATTCATTTTCATATCGGTATCAATGGGGAAACGTAAATTAAGCAAATAATAGTCATGATGCAATGAACCCAATTCGAAAAGGGGAATCATTTCACAAGAGTATAAAGTTTCCTGTTGACTTTTGTGTACCGGATGACAGTCTAGATAACGTTTTTCTATAGAATGGGCATATAATTTCCAGTCACTGGAAGTATCTTCTTTATTCCTATACGCCAAACGAGTATCGATAGTTAGTTGTAAGTCCTTGGGTGGTTCCATTAAAGTACCGTCCGAAACATATGCCAAATCCACTTGTAATACACCAATTAGATTTTGCTGCCATCTGGAATAATCTAACTGCTTGCCTTCACGTGGTAAAGGCATTTGAAATACATACACTATATCATTGGCCATTTTGGTATAATGATTTTCAATTTCTCCCTGTGTTATGGGTGAACATTGTCCGGCACCCCGAGAATATAACCAAAATGTTGTATCATTTTGACGTTCCTTTTGATCACGGCATACCATACCCAATATATTCTGATGACCGGCCGGCACCGGTGCAAAGAGACCACCCAACAAGAAACAAGCCACTTGACAAAGCAATAATAACGCCACCAATATGGATAATTTTCGTCCACTTAAGTTTTCTAATATTGTTCCAGACATTTTGGAATATTTACTATTACTTTTTATTGAATTTATAATTTATTTTATTCTTTGGATTTATTTATTTCTATAAAATTATTTTATTTGAAAAAAAAATTATGCTATACTTTATTTTTTTTCACTTCTTTGAAGATGCCGTCTTTGTGTATGCCTTAGCTTTTGATTTTTCTTTGATGTATGCGAGACAACAACAAAAACATCAAAGTATACTTTGTGAAAAACATGAAGAAATATAAACAAAAAGTGGAAATCAATATTGCCACTTCGAAACATATCCTACAATTTTACTGAAATCTACCAAAATATAAAAAAAACAAGCCCACCTCATCCCTATTGCAAAATTATTTTGTGGCAGCATTGCTCATTGATTTGCAAAGTGAAGTTGGCTGTAATTGTATATTTTAATATACAATGTTACCACTGGGAAAAAATTAAAAAAAAACTAGCAAAAAATTTACCAAAATTATAAATATTTATTTTTTACGATATAAAATAAATTTGAACAGTATTTTCATTTATTTATTCAATATAATCGAGCCCTGAAATTGGCTATATATGATTAACAATAAACGTAAATCTTTAATGAGCAATTAAATGAGAAGTATTAATAAAAATATTACAAATTAAATTCTATTAAATATTATCTTGTGTATTAAAATATTAAAATAGTTTATGTTTAAAAGTTACTTTAGAGAAATTAAACTTTTTTAAACATAGAAGCAAAGAATTCCAAAATCTACAACTTCTAACAAGAAAAGATCTTTCAAATATAGAATTAGTGATTCTGGGATGGGATGGGTTTCGAGAAGATCTTGAAAATTGAAAATGGTGAAATAATAATGAAGGTGGGTACGAGGTAACTATTTCGTAAAGAGAAGTTAATATTTTATTTTAATATAAAGAAAAAAACAAAAACATCACAAATGGAGCATTACGAGTATATTTGTATTTTCTATATTATATCAGTCACCCTGTTATTATATATATATTTGTTTTTTATTTTGTTTGTTTTCATCCCTTCTTTCTTTATTATTATATTTTCATCGGTGCATAAATACTTACATACGTATGGATGTGTGTAAATTTTTTGACATTTTCTTTTCGTGTTATTGAATAAATAGAAACAAGGAAACGAAAACGAGAAAAAAACACAAAATACACAAAACAAATTTTTTTCTTCTACCATAATACCATCCATTCATTGTGAAAAAGTTTGATAATCGTATATAAAAAAAATATTTTTTTAAAACAAAAACGAAGAGAAAAACCAATAAAAAGTAGCCAATTATTGAAAAATATTTTTGGGGAAAAAGTGGGTACAAGTTTAAAGTCGCCAAAATTAAGGGCTATAGAAATCCAGCACAACCTCTCGTCGACGAAGCCGAGGAGGTGGAGACAGCACACGCCACAATGGCCGCAAATGACTCAGGTGTGGATACCAGTAATGATAGCAATGATGGTGTGACCGCTAGCATAATGATTACACCGCCACCGCCAATAATGCCGCCCACACCAACATCGTCACCCAATACTCATGAGTGGCCTACAATAAATCCGAATGCATTCCATCTTAACTCGGATGAGCATTTTGCGCTACCTACCTTACCGCCACTGCCATTGAACTCGTCATCGCAGTCGTCAGACTTTATGTCTAGCATTATCCATCCTAGTACCCTGCCCTCTAGCAGTCACAACTTTAAAATGCGTCCCCGTACGTGCATAAAAAGTAGGTTGCGTTTTAGTTACAACAACATTTTTGCCGAATCGACGGGACGCAAACTACGTTATGCAGCCTCGACCAACAATATAGAGTTGTTAACTCGTGTATTGGAGTCGGGAGCGGATCCCAATGCCTCCGATGAGTATAAACGTAGCCCGTTGCATTTGGCCGCATGTCGTGGTTATATACAAATTGTACAACAATTGCTTAAATTTGGAGCGAATCCAAACGTGGTCGATTCACTGGGAAATACACCGCTACACTTAGCTGTCATATCAGCCAGTTCAAATAATTTCAATGTTGTTGTACGAGTCCTACTACAGGGCGGTGCCAGTGTTCATATGTTTGACCGCAGTGGAAAATCACCTCTGGAACTTGCCGAAGCAAAGCTACGTCTGTTGCGTACCAGATACGAAAATCCTACACCTGAAACCAGTAAAATTCTTGAAGACATGTGTATGCTAACTGCCCTAATACTACGATACATGGTTAAACAACAGCGAGAACTTGAAGATCTTTCAAATTTAGAGAAACGTTTACAAAATCTAAGCACCCGCGATGATCAAGAACAGGTTGTATCACAAACTGCTGACGAATTGTTGGCTAGTATTGAGGGTCTTTCGATTAATAAGTAAAGTTTTGTGTAAACAAATCAGCGATCAGCGAAAGATCAATGTTAATTTTTATTTATGAAGAAACAGCAAAAGAAAAACAAAAGGTGTATTGTCGTAAGTATGATTAAATGTAATTTTGTAAAATTGTTATTATACCTTATTTTTGCAAAAGGACTTTAAATGAAGTCTTTTGTTTCGAAAAATTCGTATGATTTTTTTTTAATTTGGTTATATTTATATAGTCATAAATCAATACAGACAAAATATACTTAAAGTCGTCAACCGCAAAATCATTAAATATGAGCATCATGTAATAAATTGATCAATGTCTTTAAATTCTAGCTCAATTCCAGTTAATTTCTAGTTAACTTTTAGTTCAGTTATACTTGTTCAATTCCAGCACTGTTCAGTATCTTTTCTAGTATAGTTCTTATTCAGTTCTCTTCAATCCGGTATTCAATTCAAGTTCATGTTCAGTTCTTCTTAAATTCTTGTTCAGTTCTAGTTTAGTTTTAACTCAGTTCTCTTCATTCTGATTTTCAGTAAAATTCAAGCTCAGTTCAAGATCATGTTCAGTCAGTACTAATTCATGTTAAGCTCCTGTTGTATTCTAGTTCAAGTTTGTTTTTACTTCAGTTTTAGTTCTATTCTACATAATATCGAAAGTATATATGATTACTATAGGCTAAAATAGATCTCAAATTTACTAAAAGTCAACTGTTAGAATCTATTTTTAAGAGTTTAAGTTTAAGAAAAACAAAAAGCCTATTTTTATGTATTTTTAAATCGTTGTTTTGTACTCTAATTTCAGGTTATAATTTCGTTTCCTAATTTGGCTGCCGTGTGTTTGTATCGTTTGTATGACAACATATGTACATCATCAGGATTGTATAAATAAAAGAAAATATTTGAAATATCTACTATATCAATAAGTTTATAACATATTGTATATATGTAAAACTTTTCATTGCAATTTTTTTTTTTCAAAACACAGATATTTTTTGTATACTTAAGATTTTTTTTTTAATGATTATTATATGAATTCAACTTATTTCTTATGTAGGTTTTAAGCTTACAAATGTTTAACATATTACAAAACATAAATCATATAATAGAATTAACATTTATTTGTTATAAATATTTTCGTAAAGTTATAATTATTATACAATTATGCTATATAATTGAAATTTTGTTTAAGTTAAAAAAAGAAAACAAATAAATCCTTAAAAGTATTACAAAATATTAATAATTATAATAAAATTGAAATAATTTTTAAACAGTTGTAGTTCAAGTAGAATAAATTTATGTAAATATTTATTATAATATAATAAATATTATGTAAATGTTTATTTACTTTTAATGTATGAATGTATGTATATGTTAAACAATGATTGAAACATAAAATAAAAACAACAAAATTCAATCACTAAAAATTTATAATTTCTAATTTCACTTTTGTTAACGCTATGTCGGTATATTTCTCCTTCGGAATTGTTAAAACCTTATTAAATTATACAATTGTTAATTTCCAAAAATTGGTAACAAATTAAAATCATATACAAGAGAATTGTTTGTAAATTTAATATGTTACTTTTTAAGCCGACTTGTGTAATTGTGAAATTATATTATATTAGTTAATTATGTTGTAGTTACTTTATATCTAAAATACTAATGATCTAAATGAAAATCATACAAACATACACACATACATACATACATTACATGTACAATTGCATAGACAACGTCATGAAAAGAAAACAAAACAAATATAAATAAAACAAGCAAACATAAGAAATTTAACATTTAAAACAAACAAATAAACAAATGTAATAAATTTAACGCTAGGACGAATAATATTGTATTTTATGTTATTGGTTTCATTTTAGAGAAGTTATATACTTTTATTATTTTCTAATTTTTCATCATTTCACCTTTACTACCTCTAATGAGGCCAATCTCATAGATACAACATCCGGCGATGAAACGTTGATACTAATTATGAAATAATTCTAGATATATATTACTAATTATAAAAACCAACCAACAATTAATATAGTAATTAATTAAATATGTGTCTATGATTATGAAATAACTTAAAGTAAATTAAAAAAAAAAATGTGCAAACATTTTTCCTTTTTTTTCGATTCAAATTTAATAAACCGAAAACCAACCATTTCAATCTATTGAGTGTGAAAAATAAAGGCATTAGCCATTATATTATAAAATGATTTGTAGTTTTATTATATTAAAGAATATAAGTTCAAAAAGACAAGACTTATGTGAACTTGACAGGAGAATAACCTATCTTGTTGTCAAGTTTCTAGTTGGGGTACTTTTCGATTTATACAAACTTAATTCCTTTAAAAAAAAGTTGCAAATTCTAATTGCTGCAACAAGGTTTAACACAAAATTCTTCAAATATTCATACAGTCCACTCGCGCTCACGTGAACAATCGTAATCCTGAACAATTTGAAATCGCATACATAAATTTGTTCATATTTTCGAATATTTTTTTTTGTTTTTCTATATTCACGTTTTCATTTTGAAACAAGTAAGATTATATTCGACTTGGTCGAATCTTTGATACCCACCATCAAAGATTCGACCAAGTCGAA
>JACGTJ010040524.1:427-12893 GCA_014858695.1 Chrysomya rufifacies | reverse complement strand
AAAGGGCGTGGCCCGCCCACATTCTACCCACTTCAGCAATTGTTTTATCTAACCTCTTTTGATGGTGGGTATCAAAGATTCAACCAAGTCGAATATAAGCTTACTTGTTTTTTTTTTGTAAGTGGTTGGAATTGTCAGTTTTGAAAAAATTGTATAATTGAAAAGATATTAAGAAAAAATAATAATTAAATCAATGCTATTTTGTATAAAAGATGTAAGTATTTAAGTGTTGCCAGCTTATTTAATGTTAGTACGCTCTTTCACACCCTTCACTTATAGTGAAAAGTTATATATAAGTTGGTCATTACGTTTTTATTTTCTACATTTTTGATTTGACTCGTGGGTTGGAGAAAATTTCAAATATGGATGCCCGTCCGTCCGTCGGTTGGTATGTCTTTTATGTAGGCCGACGACTATAAAGCTATACAATATGCATATGAAATCATTCTTTAGGGTCACGAGAATTTTACTTTTTAAAATCGGCAGAATCCATTCATAAATGGCGGAGATATTTTCAAAAAACGTTTATTTTTTAATATTTCTGAATATTTCGCCTATTTCTATACATACTACGGACTTGGACTCTACATAAATCTATAGCAAGATTTTTTTTCCAATTTTGGTTTTTTAAATTTTTTAAATCGGTTAGTAAATAGTCGAGTTATTGTCAAAAACGATTAAATTTTTATTTTAATTAATATTAGTTGTTTCTGTTTTGCTTATAAAAAACCACACAAACACACCACATTACCATAAACAAATACACCACATTACCCCAAATTTTTGTTTTGGATTTGTAAAGCCGTTATAAAAGATAGAAACTTCATTGTTTCACTGAAAATTTTATTGATTTTTGGAGGATTTTTCGGATCAACATTTAACCGGATTCGACCATCTGGAACGGGGAATGAAATAGGCTATTTTTGGAGCATTTTTTAGTGTTAGCCAACTTAAGTGAAGGGTATATAAGATTCATCATAGCCAAATATAACGTTCTTGTTATTTTATCAAGTTATAACAAATTATTTTAAATTAAATAAATTAAAATTTCTGAAAAATTTGTTAAGCTTTTGTTTTTTTAATTTTCTCCCAAATAATTTAATATAATTAAAAAAAAAACACTATTTCACACCTAACGCTACACAAAATATTGACATTTGATTTAAGTTTCTTTTTTACTTTTAAACCCAATTTCACAACATTCAATTTAGTAAAACTGAAAACAAATAAATATTTCAACACTCACGCCATCGTTTAAATTCTAATTTCAAAAAAAAAGTGTTACTCCTAACATGACCTAAGAAATCGTGTTATATCGAGTTACTACTCCCCAACACTCAACACTAATTACAAATAAAAATTTCCACACGAAACTGTTATAAAACTATGAATCTTGTTTTGTGTTTTGTTTTCTTATTTAATTTTATTTAATTTCAATTTTATTTTGTTTTTATTTTTTAAATTATTGTTGTATGATAATTAATTACACGCATTTTTCATAGTGATGGGGACACCAACTCAAAAATTCAAAACTTCAAAAAAAATTAAAAAAAATCCAGCTGTTTTTTTTTAAAAGTGATTTTTTTTTCAACTTTTCTCGAAATCTTGAAATTGTTTTAAGTCATTTTGTTGCAAAACACTTTCTAAAACAAAATTGTTAATACGAACTGAACTGTTAGTTGACGCTGATAACTTTCGCTTGAAATTGGTGATCAATATATATATTTTTTTATTTTTAGAAAATTGAATAGTAATTATTTATGATTCTGCAATTGTGCGTAATTAAAAACGCGTTTTTAACCCGCTATGAAAATAAATCATTAATGAAAAATTGTTGATTTTAAAATTGAAAAAACTAATAAAATTGTTAAGTCATTTGTAAAATTTTAACCAGAAGATTAAATGATTTAAAAATATGCACAACATTTAAAATGAAAGAAAAATTTATTATAAAAATTTTCAAAAATAAAAGTGAAAATTTTAAGTTTAGTTTGAAATTAATTTATAATTTTATTCAATGAAAAAAATCTAAAATTTTAAATGGAAACTGAAATTTTAGCAGAATTTAAAATGAAAATTTTCAAATCGAATCCTATTTTTTTAATGAAAATCAAAATATTTTCAGTTTTTATTATTACAAACATTTTTTTATGAAAATCGAAAATTTCTCGAGCTAAAATTTTGGAAAATTTCTGAATGGAAACCAAAATCTGTGTTATTTTCGAAATTTTTCAAAAATTTCGCTACTCAATTTTCACTTGTTTTTTTTTCAAAACAAAGTTTTTTGCGATTTTATTTTAATTTTTCACGATTTTTTAATTTTAATAATTAAACTTAAGCGATTTTTAATATTAATCAAATTTTTTCGCAATTTTTTGAACTTTGAATAAAATTTTCATATTTTTTTTTAATCAGAAAATTTTCGCAATTTTTTAATAAAAAAACAAAGCAAATTTCAGCGATTTTGTTAATATAAACAAATTTTCATATTTTCAGCGATTTTTTACAGCGTTTTAACGATTTTTTAATATTAATCAAAATTTTTCTCTAATTCTTGGATTTTGATTTCAATTTTCATATTTTTTTTTTATCAGAAACTGAAATTTCCCAAAAATTTTTTTTATAGAAATCATTTTTCCAAAATTTATGTGGATTTCAACAGAATTTTTATAAGTTTTCTAATGAAAACTGAAAAATTCATATATATTTTTTTTAATTTAAACTTTTATATTGCAAATTTTAAAACTTAAAACGAATTATTCTCAATTTCTCAGAAATTTAAAACAAAATTATATACATATATAATTAAAATTTTTGAAGATTTTTTTTCTGAAAACAGATATTTTTCAGATCAAACCAAAATTTTCACAAATTTGTTTAAGTAAAACGACATTTTTACAAATTTTCTAAAGAAAACCAAATTTTTAAAAGAAAATATCGAAATTTTTAATGGAAACTGAAATTTTTTGAATAGAATAATATTTTTAATTGGAAACAGAAAAATTTGTAGATTTTTTATTTAGAAATCAGAAATTTAACAAAAAATGTCAAAGAAAACTCAAAATTTTGACAAGTTTTAAGGGAAACCGAAATTTGGACAAATCTTGTTTAAAGTAAACCGAAATTTTCTTAAATTTATTAAAGAACGTTACTTGGAATCTTAAATTTTCAAATATGTTTAAAAGTTCCGTCAAAACCGACATTTCAGAAAATTTTTTTAAACTAAACATTTTTGTGATTTCTTTTATAAAAAATGTAAAATGAATCAAGAATTTTTTTAATAAATAGAAAATTTAGCAAATTTTCTAGTTAAAAAAATAGTTTGATATTTTGTTTATGTTTGACATTTAGAATATTATTTACATTTCATAAACTGTGACATAAGACCGACCGACTTAATTAAAATGCAGGTGTAGAGAAAAAAAAACAAACTGGTTTAAAGTTATGTAAGAATTTGATTTAAAATGACATTTGAAATTTTTTTGATATAAACAAATTTGATAGCTTTTGTAAAAGATCAAAATTTATGTTAACTCTTAACACACCAAAAATCTTTAATAACTTGTTTTTAACAATTTCTATTAATTTTTAACAAAAAAAACCGACATTCTTTAAGCTTTTCCAAAAAAGGTAAACAAAGAGTTAGTGAGTGAGAGAGAGAGAGGGGGGAGATTGCTGAACTATATTGATGAAGATCTTTTTTGTAATTTTTAAAGTTCATGGCATCTTCCGTTAACATTAAATTTGCTTTTTTCTTCTTTTTCAATTTAGTTAAAAACATGTTTAAAGTTATTTAAACTTTTATTGTTGTTAAAAAATAACAAAAGCAACAAAAAAATCAAACAATAACTTAACATTTAACAATAATAAAAATCGAAGAATATATATAATTTGAAAAATGTCAGCAATTGTTATTTAAATTTATATATTTTTTACAATTTTTGTTTGATTTCAATATATTTAAAGTTATTTTTATACATTTTGAATTTAGAGGTGTGTGTGGCTTCATTATTGTCGTTGAAAAAAAATGTTATTTAAAATTTAATAGCAGCAGTCAGTTAAATTTTATATTACAACATTTTGTACAAAAAGTACAAAAAGAAAAAAAAACACACAAACATAATTAACATTTACATAAAATAATTTAAAGTTTTTCCTAAGTTAATGTTTAATTATTTCTTAATAAACGTGCATTTGCATATTAAAAATGCTCATCATACAGAAATAAACAAACAAATAAATAAACATAAAATTTGACACTTGCATTCATTCATTCATTTATTGATTTCTCTTTAGGTATATGAAAATGTCAAAAATACTTTTAACACATTTCCACCACTCGTCTAAAGTTTTTTACATTGTTGTCGCATACATATGTGTGTGTTTGTAATTTTAAAGTTCGTTTTTGTTTACAATTTTTACAAAGGAATGTTGTCAACTTAAGTTTTGTAAATAATTGTTATAACCTGCAATTATAAGTGATTGCAATTGAAAAATGCCTAAAATTATAAATAATATTTATTATTTTGTGTAATAATTTAAAAAATCATAATGAAATGCATAAATATTTGTATAAACAATATTATTTGTTTGGAATTTTTATATCAAATATTAAGGCTTGTCAAATTTATGGTATATCATTATAAATACAGAAAATTTAAATGTTTTAAAATTTTTGTTATTGCAACATGATTATCATTAAAAATTGTTAGAACTTCAAATTTTTTTTTTTTTTTTAATTTGGAAAATTGTTTAAAAAAGATCCAACTTAAATTTTAAAATTTTTGTATGGAAAGCAAATTTCAAACTAACATTTTAGCAATTTTCAACAGAAATTTTCCAAAGAAAACTAAAATGTTCTAAATTTTTTTCAAAAGGAAACCGAAGTATTTGAAATGAATTTTAAGGAAATCACATTATTGTTTAGTATAAACTGAAATTTTGAAGAGAACACCAAAATTTTATGCATGAAACAGAAATTAGTTCTAGTTAAAATTTGATTCAGTACCAATTTCTTTGCTTCTAGTTCTGTTCTAATTTTGATTTTGTTCTACGTCTGTTCTAGTTCTATTCTAGTACTGTTCTAGTTCTGTTCTAGTTCTGTTCTAGTTTTGTTCTAGTTCTGTTCTAGTTTTGTCCTAGTTCTGTTCTAGTTCTGTTCTAGTTTTGCTCTAGTTCTGTTCTAGTTCTGTTCTAGTTCTAGTTCTGTTCTAGTTCTGTTCTAGTTCTGTTCTAGTTCTGTTCTAGTTCTGTTCTAGTTCTGTTCTAGTTCTGTTCTAGTTCTGTTTTAGTTCAGTTCTAGTTCAACTTCAGCTCTAGTTCAATTCTAACTATAATCTGCTGTATTATAACTATATTTGTATATACAGCTATATATAGTTTATACTGCTGACTACATTCTACTTTATATTCTAGTTTTAACTGCTGACTATAGTCTGCTGTATAGTTTTTGTATGCTGACTTTAGTCTGCTTTGTAGTTTATACTGCTGATTATAGTCTAGCCTACACTGTTAAATATAGAACCATGTTTCTACAGCTGGCTATGGTCTGCTCTGTAATCTATGCTGCTGACTATAGTCTGCTATTCCATCTATTATATACTGCTGACTATTGTCTGCTGTATAGTTTTTTTATGATGTCTATAGTTTGCTGTATAGTTTATACTGCTGACTATAGTCTGCTGTATAATCTATGCTACTGACTATAGTTTGCTAATAATTTTATTAACTATTGTCTACAGGCCATCTAATTTTATATTTTACTTTTGTTTTCCTTAAAATCTTGGTTTATTATAAAATTTGAAGTAAAATTTTTGCTTTAATTTATTACTTTAATCTGTTTAAATATTTATTAAATGTTTAAATTTTAAGCTGCTGATTTAATAACAAATTTCTTTATTGATTATAGTTTTGTTTAATTAATTAATAACTTTCTATTTCATTTGTAAGTTTGTTTACAATTTTTGGTTATTTTTTTTTTCTTTTTTGTTAGGAAATTTATAAGAAATGTTAAAAAAAATATTAAAGAAAAAATTTGTTAATATTAGAAAAAAATTAACTAAATATTTAACATAAAACACAATCATAAAGCGTAAAATTACATTTCGCAAATATATTTTACAAAACAACAATTTCTTACAGAAAAGCTAAGAAAAACAACAGTGAAGTTCATAACTTAAACTTATAAAACAAAAAAAAAACGAAGGAAAAAGAGAAATTTGCTCTTTAAATATAAAATAACTCTCAAATTTCTGTTAGCTGTAAAGAAGACCAGTCAAGTATGCGGGTGTTAAAGGGGAGATCTTGAAAAGCGCAAGTCTAGAAAATTAATTTTGCACTTATAACTGAGAAGAAGCCGGGTTATAATGAATGCATTAATAATGCTCTTTTTTTCTTATATTACGTTTGATAATTTGTACTCAATTTGAAACTTAAAACTCTTTATCTTTTTCAACTTTAGTGCCAAAAGCAAGAGTTATGCTTAAGCACCTGTTTATGTTTCATTTCTTTTTTTTTCTACAAGAGCTTAATATTAATGTTTAAATGATTTACACTAGTCGTCTTGTAGAGTAGTTACTTAAAATGCATGTTGTTTTGCGGTTTTACTAGAGAGAAATAAATTGCGGTTTTGTTTTTTGTTTTGGGTTTTATAGTGTGTGAATTGAGGGCCTACTAATACTACAACTATTACATTTATATATAACTATTATTGTGTTGTGTTGTTGCTATTATGTTTTACACTAAGAGTTTTGAAAACGTTTGACCAAAGCAACAATCATAACGTCTTGAAACGTCGAGCTTAGTGCACGTTTTGTCTATGTTAACGCGCTTGAAAGTGTAAAGTTAAGCTTTTTTTATATACGAACTTTATTGTTATTGGCTTGTTTTTTTATAAGAAAAATAAAAATAAAACGAAAATAAACAAAAGATAATCATGGTATTTGTAAAAGAAATTATTTAAAAATGTTATCAATTTAAACAAAAATTTATAAATAAAATGAACTTTAATAAAGAAAATTTTTCAAAATAAAAGTGTTTTTTTTAAGCTTAATTGAAAAAAGGAAGGAAAAAGTGTTTTAAATCTGTTAATTGTAAAAAAATTTATAAAAATTTTATTAAAAAAATGGCAATATTTTCTAAATAAATAAAATTTAAACTATTTATAAACAAAATCTTCAAAAGAAAATCGTTTCTAAAATTACAACAAAAACATGTTTTAAACAAATTATTATAACAAAACTTTTAGCTATTTAAAAATTTAAACACAAATTTCAAACCTAAAAAAAAACATAAATTTTTCTGTGTTTTTTGTGTAGAAAAAGAAGAAGAAAATAATGTTATCTTTAAACAAAATAAATTATTTCACTCAAATTAACATAAATTAAAATTTTTGTGTATTACAACATTTTTTAATTTTACTATAAAAATTTATGGAATGTTTTAAAATTTAAAAGGAAATAAATCAGTGCACTAACATTATGGATTTTTATAACATTTTATTAATAATTTATTAAAAAAATAATAAAAAACAAAAAAAAACCTTTAAAACAAAGTGTTTTCTAACTGCATTTCCCAAACCCTGGATTATAAGATTGAAAAAAAAAAATCGAACGAAAATGTGTTCCAAAAATCAAATGTCAAATTTGATGGAGAAGTTAAATACGGTAAGTTTTTTTTTGGAAAAGTTAAGGATTTTCTAGGTCTTCAACTTTAAAAAGCTTTTTAAAAGCTTTTATCTAGTTGGCTTAAATTCACAATTAAAATAAACATTTTTTGCTTCAAATTTCGCTTTCTGCTAGAAATATAACTGAAATTAACAATAAAGCAACTAAAATACTTAAAAAAGCTCAAAAATGCCAAAATAAGCCAAAAAGCTTATCCATAATTTTCTTGAATTCCAAAAGAAACTGCTTAAGTATTCATATTTTACTTCAAATTTCACTAAAGTACACTTTAAAACAAATGTTCTGAAATAAGCTTCAAAATCATTTAATATGCCAAAATAAGCTAAAAAGCTTTAAACTAATTCACATACATTTAAAAAGATAAGGTATCCAAATTAAAACCAAAAATTTACATGAAATAAAAACTAAAGCAAATAATAACTATATCAACATATAATATGCTAAAACAAGCTAAAAAGCTTTATGCCTTAAAAAACTAAAAAGTTTGCAACAGGGCTTAAGAAAATTTTAAGTTGGCTTTTGAATTAAAACTCTATAAATACTGCACTAGATACATTTAGATCAAATTTCTTTACACTAATCATATTGATGTACTAATTTAAGCTTATAAAAAAAAAACTTTAAAAGCTTATGGAAGCATAATTATGTCTTTTCAAAATTGGGATATAACTTACATAGAAAATGTTTAAAATCTTTTTAACAAACCATTTTTTTAATAATTTAATAAATTTTTTAATAAAATAAATTAGAAATTGTTGAAACTAAAAAAGCTCTTAAGAAAAATAAAATATTTAAGATAACATTTCACAATTTTAAATGTCAATATAACAACATTTAAGTCCTTTACCTATAGTCTTTAAACAAATATTTTAAAAAGCTTTAAAGCCATTTTTAAGCTATAACGCAAAGTATTTTCATGACAAATTTGTGGAATTAGCTTTTTAACTTGTAAAACTTGTTTAGCGCAAAAATAAGCTTAAAAGAACTTTTAAGTTTATTACAGCAAATTAATTTTTATGTTTATACGCTTGTTAAAGGAAACTTTAAACAAACGGAAAGCTGTTTTTAAGCCGTTGACTTTGAGCTTTGAAAAGAGCTTTTATTTAGAAATAGATAAATATTAAAAAAAAAAATCAACAATTATTTTTATCACAATTAAATTAGGGTTGAAATGTGATATTTTAGATATTGACTTTGACATTGTTAGAGAGAATTTCCTGTTCAAAAAGCTGTTGAAGAACTTTATCTAATCGAGCTTGTCATTAGAGAAATGCTTTACAAACTTTGCTGTTAAAGCTCAAGAATTTATAAAATTTTAGTTAATGCCTTCCATTTACTTTTTTTGCATAAATAAAAACTTCAAACTGTAAAATTGCCACAAATTCTTACAGTTACAAAATAATTTAAAGAAATTTGTTCTAGTTCATTAATTTTACTTAGCAAACGAACATTTTTTTCCAAATATTAAATGTAATTTATAATAGATAAAGTTCAACTGTTTACTATATTTTAAATATTTCCATTTCAAAATTCTACATTCTAATTTTGATGTTATGCAATTAAAAACAAATTCTGACTTGAGCTATTTCTTGAATTTATGTAACTTTGAGAATGATGTCATTCCAAAGATTTCTAGCAACTTGTTTGTTTTAACACTCTAAATACCAAAATTGTTAGAAACTAAAGTTAACAAGTGACTAACATTCCTTAGTTTGCTGATATTAAAATTAGTTTAAGTTAGAAACTTAAGAAAACCATTATTTATTGCACTTATTAATAAAATAAATCTTTGTGCTTATAAATAAGAGAAACAGTAACAAGTGCAACAACTATAGCAAAGAACATTTGTTTGCTATATAAACATTTTATTTAATTGTTCCTGTTAACCCAATACTCAATATAACACAAGACCATTAGAAATTATTATGCATTAATTTCTGCACGTTTAAACAACGTAACACTTATTTTTTTCTTCTTTTTTAAGCCAATAAAAATACTTGAAAATAGCAATAAAAACTAATGAAAATAAAAATAATAAATATAAAAACTAACATCAACAACAAATGCCGGTTTAATGTTAAACTAACAAGTTGTAAGACCAGAATCTTTCAAATCCAATGACTTATGTAACCTCATTTCCATATTAAAGAAATACAAACAAAAAAAGAAATAAGAGAAATATAAAAATATACTTAAAAAAACAACACAGCACATTAAATATAAACTTTGTATCTGTAGCTTAGATAGATTTCAATTGCTGCTACTAAGGCTTCATGCATGTTCATTTGAATGCTGCCGCTGCTGCTGCATTGTGGCCTCAAAAAATTTGTAATAGAAACGTCTTTATTGAATACATTTTCAAGGGGGTTTGTAAGAGGATTTATTTTAAAGAAATATATGTTTGTATGTATGTATAAACATAAAAGGAAAAAACTTAGTTAGAGGACTTCTAACAGCTTGAAATGTATTTTGTGCTAAATTTTATAGACATTTTGAGAAAGAGCAGGAAAAACGTTTAAATATAAATGATTTTTAAAACTTAATGTTCTAGTTTGGTTCTAGTTCTGTTCTAATTCAGATCTAGTTCATTTTTAGTTCAGTTCTAGTTCAGATCTAATTCAGTTCTAGTTCAGTTCTAGTTCAGTTCTAGTTAAGTTTTAGTTCAGTTCTAGTTCAGTTCTAGTTCTGTTTCTAGTTCTGTTCAAGTTCTGTTCAAGTTCTGTTCTAGTTCTGTTCTAGTTTTGTTTTGAGTTGTATTCTAGTTTCCCTCCGTACGTATGATTGATATTAATGTGAAAATCTACCAATTAATCAGCATACGCCACATACTATATTACTAAATTTTATTAATTTTAATAAATAAAACATATTTATTATAAATATTGAAATAGACTTTTAAACTTAATTGTTATTATCTTTTAACTTGTTATATTATCAATTAGTAACTAAGTATGTTTATTTTTATGTACATTGCATTTAATGTATTTCTGGTTAGTGACTATTAAAAAGATTTTTAATATTTATATAACATTAAAGCAAAATAAACAACTTTTATATTTATTTTAAAAGTACATAAACAAATATGTACACATTTGCAGTAAAATCTTGAAAGATCATATAAATGTTTGTACATGTTTAAATATGAACCGGTAAAATATTAAAAATTATTGGATGAAATCAAGATTTATATAATTATTATAGTTTTAATTAACAGACAAATTAATAGCTTTTAATACATATTCCGGATTATATGTGAAATTAATGAAAAATATGAATGGAAGAAAAAAGTCCATATTATTCTAATTCAGATAAGGACTAATGAAATTTTATTGTATTTAAAACTTTAAGAGGATATATAATCGGTGTTACTTATGGCCTTTTTTGGAGCAAATATTAACAGTTATTACTTCTTATTTGTAAGTATATTTAAAAGTCTTAATAGATAAATAAACCTTTTTAATTTTTTATATGAGTTTAGAATTGTTTTTGTAAGAGTAATTTTGTTTTTATACCCAGCATAAAAGAGGATATATAGAATTTGTCTTTCCATTTATAACACGATCAAATATTCTTCTAAGACCCCAATATGTATATATATTTTGAGTTGTGTGTAAAATTCGGAGGTGACTGAGCCATGTCCGTTCGTCTGTCCAATTATCTGTCTGTATTATGAAAGCACGATGGAGATTGAATAGAAAGAGTTATAGAAAGTTAATCATTTTATAAATAAGAGAGATATGTACGAAAGAACTCAAATAAAAGAAAATTTCTATACAAGAATTAAAAGTATCCTTCCCACTTTTCACCCATCTCTTATATTAGCTCATATATAAAATTTCTTGAATTTGTTTAAGATTTTATATATCTTACTATATTTTTGGACATATGTTCGTTTTTATACAAATAGAAAGCTAATGTGGTTACATATGTTACATAAGGTACCAAAGATTCGACAAAGCTGAATATTACTTGTTAAATTTCTATGTATCTTAACAAAACTTGAGTTCTGAAAAGTGAGGAAATAAGTGAAGTAAAGTAAATGATAAACACTTTTGGTTTGGTAATTTCTCTTGAATACTATTTTATGCAATAATCAATATCTATGCTGCATACACTTAAAGAGACATATGAACATAACAATCAAATATCTAAAGGTGTTGACTAAGAGAGATGTATTTAACAAAATACACAAAAATATATATTTAAATATTACTAAACTGAATTGCTTCTATGGTTGCCTTTGCTTTTATATTAAAATATGTAGTATTTGTTTAAATATCTGCACGTTTTTATGCTCTTGTTAACAATTAAACATAAAGTGACATTTGTTGATACTATGTGCAAAACGACAACAATAATATCAACATTGACAAAACATAGTTGCCGTTATCATAACAACATGTACTTCAAATGTATTTTCTGCATATATAGAAAATATTTGTGAAAAAGCTAGTTAATGACTTTGAAAAATAGAATGAGTTGGAAAACATGGTAAAAAGAAGAATATTGAAATAAGAGCGTGTAAAAAATACAGTTAAGGATTATTAGGATCAAGTAGTATGTAAACACTTAATATGTGTTTATTACTTTTACTTGTATTTTTTCTTCTTCAGCTACAATGTTAGTCGTCAAAGTATTAGTTTGATAACTAAAAGTGTTAATATTAAGGTAAGTAAACATTTTGAGTTCAAGTATGTAAATATCATAATTTTTAACAATAAAATAATCGTATAACATAACTATTTATTTTGTAATAATATTTTGTATTATTTTTTTAAACT
>JACGTJ010040481.1:0-10874 GCA_014858695.1 Chrysomya rufifacies | reverse complement strand
AACATGACAAATTTATGTTTTACAACCACTAAATTATAGATTAATAGTACAATTTTGTTTGGTTTATTTCACTCTAAACATTTCACGTGTTAGCGCGTTTTAACCTACACAACCATAGGTGGAGAGGATATAATGTGTTTGTGCGGATATTTGTAATATTGAGAAAAAAATTCTAAGGAACGACTTTGGAACATACCGTTGACTAAGAATCACTTTGTGCCTCGATTTAAGGAAGTCCGTCCTGGCATACGCTTGCCGGGCATAAAACAAGTTTACTCCTACAGGTAACAAGACAAAAATTTAAGAAGCTAGTCTCAGCATCATCAGGACCCAGTAATTTGGCATTCATGCTTATATAATGGACATCCAAAGATTGTAGAACGGACTGCAGCCTGTCTGATGCAGCATTTACGTCCTTCCATCTACCGCAGCATGTTCGTTGTTCCATCTGGACGGCTCGCTGACTATTCTTGTAAATCTTGTGTGATTTTAAAGATATAGTTTCAAAATATTGCACAAATAAATATTCAGGCAAAAAGAATAATGGGCATGATCTGTCCGAAATGAAATGATGAAAGTTTATGCAGATAGTCTGTTCTTCCAGACTAGATATCTATCTGCTTAAAACGCTTAAATATGTGATTAAGATCGGGATTGACCAAATATATAAGAATTCTAGTTTAAGTTGTCGTTATTTTAAGCGTTTTAACAACTTTAACTGTTAACACTGGCGTATGAGTGATATTAATTAGTTTTATATTTATATAAAGTATACGCTGCTCAATTTTGCTAAACATATTTTTATATTCGATAGCGATTATATCTAGTGCAACAAGTTTCAGCCTAATCAATTGGACGAGTAGAATCCTATAAAATGATAACACGCTCTTAGTTATTTTATATGTCCTACGAAATCTAGCATCCAGGTGGTAATTATTTTTTTCTTTAAGCTTACAAAAATATTTCTTAAGGTTTTCTATATTCTGACAATTATTAATATCTTTAAATTAAATTTTTACAAAACAAATTAATAAAATTTAATATTTAAGATCTTATCGCAAAATGCATTCCTTTGCTATTATAAACGAATCTATATTAGTTTTTATATACGTTAAAAAAAATCCAAAATAGAGCAATGAATTTACATGCCCATTGTAAATTTTAATGCTTTTTAACATATACATACGTATTTCTTATAGTTTCACTATATAGAAGAAAAAAACTAAAGAAATTGTTGTGCATATTAAACAATGTAAACAGTTGCCACCTTCTTATCAACATTTTATGGCATGCAAATGTTTCTCATAACTGCCACATCAGGTGGATGTGCAATATTATGTATGCATAGAACAACCATAAAACAACAAAATATTTCTAAGTAGAAAAACTTAAAACCGCTTAAGTTACAGTGGTTTATAATGACAATTTTCTTTAGTTATTTAAAGCTTGAAATGAATTCAATTCAGAATGTCAATGAAATGTATTAAAGCGTTAGGATAAGTTAGAAAGTTTAGATTTGTATATTTATGTTAAATGTTAAATTTTATCTTTCACAACTACTGTCACAAACTGAACAAACTATAATGCATAATTTATGCATATACACACATACTTAACAAAAAATATTGCAGGCACATACCTACCACGCATACATGCATACAAATTTTATATGCAAATGCAACAATGCATATTTTTCTTTTTTAAGTTTAAATATTTTTCTTATTTTCTTACTTTTTTTTTTAATTTTTGTGCTTTGCGCATTTTATAACTATTTAAAGTGTATACAAAAAATTACGCATTAGTTTTATTTTAATGACAGAGATTTAATGTAAAATTGTTGGCTGCTTAAATTTCCAAATAAACCTCCAACATAAATATGAGCATTAAATAGGCATTAACACATGCATATGGTATACAATAACAAAAATAATAACAAATTAAAGATAAATTTTAGAACTATAAATTTAAGGGATATAAATAGGTATAATATTGTTATAATTTATAACAATTAGGTGTGCTATGGTCCTTCAAGCCTGATTTTAACTTACCCCTATACTACATGGATATAAATGAAGAATCATATGAGGAAACATCTTGGCTCAGTGTCGTTTTGCAGGAGAAGGATTTCATTCATGTTCAATATATGTGTACAACATTTTGAATTAGTTAAATTTTTTGCTGAATTTACATTCATTTCTTGTAATTAATTCTATGAGTCATATAATAAAATTTACACTGATTATTATCAAATATCAGATCGGAATTTAGATCTTGGGAAATTTGTTTGGCTAACTTTTATTAAAGTCAATAAAATTTTAGGGAATCGTAATGATTTTGAATCTTTAAAAGACGCAATTCTTCAATTTGTTCGCTCAAAATTTGTATGAGGATTTGATGAAATAATGGACTGATTTTTAAGACATTTTGTTTTTGTGCCAAAATAGTGAATTGTGCCAAATTAACTCAAAATTTTATAATCTTACCCATACATTTAAGTGTTTTTTTTTTTCAGTAAAATTGCCATTCGGGGGGGATCATTTGATTGAAGCTAAAAGAAATAATTTACCAAATTTGAGTGAAATTTAGCAAGTGACTTCCAGTCTATAAAAGACGCTAGTTGGTTTTAATGGTAAGAGAACACTTTTATGGCGAGTAAATGATATAATGGGCCAATCATGGCTATTTTAAATAATTTCTTTCTTTGTACAAAAATAAGCATTTGTGTCAAAATCAGATATCGACAATGTTTTTAACCGAGATTCAATCTTTTGCGAAATGGACGATAGATTATGTTTTAAGGTATAATTATAACTTAATATTTAAAGATGAATCAAATATCAAACAACAAAATAGTTATAAGGCATATTAAATAATTGATCTTATTCCTGTATAAATCCTTTATGTATGAAATTCATAGTATGCCAAAAATTATAGGGATCAATTCATTATTTCAGTTAAAGTATCAACACAGAATTACATTTTTCCGATCAAAAATATTTTAATGAATAATTTGTATTTCTTTACTAATTCTTATGTGCTGTAGGGAATCATATGTGAACATGATCAAACTAAATTATAAACATGACAAAATGGTATCATAGAAATGTGAGAATACTTAAAATATATGAGATATAAATATAGTAAATTGCAATCATAATCTCAATATTTTTTATGAATAATCGTACTAAAAAATAATGGTTAAATGAAGTAATAAACATGATTGTAAATGATCATATATATTATTGCTGTAATTATATTTTAGAAACATATTATGCTCTTCGTATATGACTCGCATAACAACTTTTTTTCTGCATGTAGTTCAATTTTTATACATTTTTTTTTAGATTTCCAACAAATATTTATTTTAAAATTAACAAAATAAATTGCAAATATTTGTAAAATTAGAAGTGAATACAAAACATACTATTTTTAATTAGTCCCTAAAGTCTGCGTTTGTTTGGTTCTAGTAATTTTCACTAAAAATTCTCTATAATTTATTATTTAAAAATGTAAATAATGCATTATAAAATTTATTAAAACAAGTAAGAGTGCTATATTCGGCTGNNCCTTTGGTGGTGGAGGGTATAAAAAAATAAATAAAATCATTTTCACTTTTGTGCGAAATTTACAAAATTTATAAAATATTCATGACATGTGTGAATAATTACGTTCATCTATTACTAAAAAAAACCAATACTGTAAATTTAAAAACAATGTATGTATTTGTAGAAAATGTTATTAATATATGTGTAAGTATTTCCTGCAAATAAAACATTATAATTATCGAGGATGGCATATGAATTAAATTTATTTATTTTTAAATATTTCTACGCATAAAAACATACATATTTTATACATAAATCGTGTAATCGAAGTAAAGCCAAAATGATTATATTTATGTATATACAAATATTTCAAAACCAATATTAATTATCTATTGTGAACTTTAAGTTCATTAGCTTTGTAAGAAAATATTTCACATAAATCAAGAAATGCGAAGAATATATTAAAGTTATCTAAAAGTGAAGAAACTTTCACGAGAATTGCCCATCATTTTGAATCTTGTGTTCCTGGGAAGTATTTCCGGAATTCCCAGAAATTCAGTTATCTTTGAAAACTTTTATATTCTAAAGAGCTTTTACTTATAATTATATGAAGTTCTAATTTTGCAATTTTCTTTCGAAGTGACTATAATTTATGAGAAATTAATTTCATTTTTTGCAATTCTGGTATTCTGATCGGTTCAAAAGGATATCATTTAATTTAGATTTTTCCATGTTAAAGAATTTCCCCACTATGGCTTCCATCGCAGTACGGTTAATATCAAAGCAAACTTGGCTTTGAGTTCACCAAATATATTTCCAAATTCGCTTATGGATTGCATTTGCTGACAAACATATTAGAGTCACTTTGCCGAAAATTCTAACTCTAACAACCATATAACATTATGAATTTTACATTTGAGTTAAGTATTTTACTTTACATGGTTTCAAGGAGTTGTTAAGTCCTATAAAGCATTAAGACATCCAAATGCCTGATATTCTGCATCCAAATGGTTGCCGATAACCTCATCAGATCTCCCTTTTATTTAAAAAACTCACTAAATAGCAGAATGAATCAACCTTCTCATTAACGTTGCCCAGTATTCTTAATGTCTTTATGTAATTAGAGTTTTTATAGAGGGACATTGTTTTACACAATTTAACATTAAGGCCGGATGCTGCTTCCTGTTGTGTCGCCCGCATAATCAAGGTCCCTCAGTTGTATGTACATACCTCACCTTAAACTGAACTCATTCGTTGTGGTGCGTCTTATTACTATATATAGAAAAAAATATGGAAAAGTAGTTTGAGTTCATCCCTGAAATTGTATACTTTGATTTCATTAAAAGTAACAAACGATCCGACGAATTGTGCTTGATATTGCGATAAGCCTCAATCTATTGAAAAGTGATCCATAATAGGAAGTATTTAAAATAATATGTACAATTTTTCTCAAGATCTATAGAAAATTGATATCTTACACCATCGCATAGAACACTTAAAATAACGATAATGATGACCATTATTTATGAAAAAACTACATTTTTATAGATACAACAATAAAAACTATAAATATTTATTTCCATTTTTTTCCTTCTCATAACATTTTCATGTTCGTATATCTAAATGTGGGAAAATATTTATTTAAATCTTCATTTATTGAGAGCATGTTAAACGTGTTTGTTTACAAAACCATATTGTACAAAACATATGCACACATATGTTTAACTCAATAACAAGAACATTTGGTATATATAGTCCCTATGTTTCAAATGTTAAGTGCGATAATCCATTGTTTTCGGCTCATGTGTATTTGTATATTTATTTACGTATAATTAACGTGACCAGATAAAGAGTTAACCGTTTTTAATGTCCATCATAAGAAAAAAATTAAATGGGTTTATCGTTACGCTTATAAAATTTGGTCTCTGATTTCAACATATTTATATATTCTGGATCTTGGTAGAATTCTACTTCGACCTTGCAAGTCTTTTTGAAAGCACGGAAGTTTACGGAGAACATACAACAATGAAAATTCGGATGCACCATCACAACTACACAAAGTTACCGGAAGTTAAGTCTCATTCATATAAGGGAACAGTTTTCGGTAAAATTGGAATACCTCAAGCGCAGTACGAAAACAAAGCTTATATGAAAAAGAATCTGAAATGGAAATATATTGCAGTTCCTATTGCTGAAGAACTTCTGCTAGCAATTGTATGATTTTTGGTTAAATATTTGGTCATCCTAAATATTTGTATGCTTATGTTGATGGATATTATTGAGTATGAGTATTAGTATAACAGATACATACATATAAGTCTACATCAGATCAAGTAAGCTTTTGTAAATGATATTTAGACTGATTGAAAAATAAAAACGTTAGTGAAAAGCTAATTTTATTTACGATATTTTTTTTAGTTCTACAACATCAATAATAGTAAAACTGTAACATAATCATATGGAGTTTAATGTTTTCAAATATACAACAACAATTTAATACAATTGTATTCTATACACATATACATACAAATTTAAACATAGAAACAATACAAATAAATGCTGATGTGTTTAGTAAAATTGTACAATTATTGTCCATGTTGTCCGTATTCGTTTGGTTGATTGCAAATACAATGAAATGAAAAGATAAATAAAAAAATAAAATTGTAATTGTTCTAGGAGGTAGGCCAAGAAACGAAAATTTCTTACAATAAATTAGTGAAATTTTTTGAAATGTGTAACAGCTTTGCTTTTTCTTAAAAGATATTGAAATTGTTTACCTCAAAATTCGTCAACCAATATTTTTAAATGAAATTTTTATTTATAAAATTTAACTACCCTCGTTTTAATGTTTATTTTACTGTTTTAGAGTTTCATTTAATGGACAGTAATGTGCAATTGTATAGTAATATTAACCAAAATAAGAATGACTACTTACTTACAATGTTGTATAAAATGCTTTTATTTTAAGAAGATTATTTTAGTGTATGTTTAAAAACAAATATACATAGTTAACATAAAAACAATCAATTTAAATATTCTCATGAATTTAAAATGAGAATGCATTTAATGTTTTTATTTTAATAAAAAAATGTAGAGTATAAAATAAAGAAGAAAAATAAATAGCAATAACGTATTATTTATGTTATTTTTTAGAAAATTAAAAATAATCATACGCCACACTATGCACTAAGTGCAAATAATCACGACATTAACAAAATATTTGTGTTATTATTATTTTTCATATTTAACAAAACATTTCATCAATGAAGTAGAGAAAAATACGTATAAAGAAGTTTTAACACACAAAAATATCCAACAGAGACACACAAAAATATCCGACTGACCACGTTAACAGTGGTCAGCCCCTTTTTCGGCTACACTGAGGATTCCATTCGATCACAGTATGGCCGATATCATGGGCATCCTTTCTCAGTGTGTGTCCAATCCATCTGCACTTTTTCTTATGGATTTTTGTTCGTATTGAGATCTGATTAGTGTCAACCATAATCTGGCGTTGGATATAATGTTAGGCCAAAAAATGTTTGCTATTTTACACAGAGATCTGTTGACAAACACTTGCAAGGCATTGTGCATCCGTGGGAGAGTTATCGATCTCCAGATACCGCTAAGCCGTCCATAAGACTGATATGCCGTTTTTAAACGGTTAGCGATAGCGTCATCCGAGCCACACAAGTTAATGCGCAGTGACTTTGTCTTCCTCACATTTACTTTTAACTTGACGCAGCTGCAACATTAACTATACGAGCTAATTTCTTAGACATATCTGTCTAACATATATTTCGTCAGCATAATCAAACTCTTCTAGTAGTCTGTGCATACCCCTTCTTATACCACATATTATGATTCAATTTTATCATAACATAAAATAATAACATAACATAAAATAATATAATAAAAGCTAGAATTGATCATGTTTGCGATTCCATTTAAACATGTTTACGATTCTATTCGATCACGTTTTGATTCAATTTCCACATATTATGATTCTATATTTTATCATATCATTTTTATTAAACGTTCATTATATTATAAAAATTTCATATATTAGAGGGAATTGTAGTAATTATTGTTAACATTCATTGTAACTATTATCCTAAGCATATATTCCAAACGTTATATTATGCCTCTCGAATATGATACAGACAACTATATTGCTTGCCTGCATGTTCATTTACAATTAAATAATGTTTACTTTAATATGTTTATACTTAAATTCCTAAAAATCTATAATTATTTTCCTTTATTAGCTGTTTTTCCCATGGATCTAATAAGGTTTCTTTAATTTCATTATTCCCCGAACTAAAGGCAAAATTGCAAAAATTATTTTCATTTTATTATAAACATATAACAGCAACAAACAACAAATAGTATGAAAATTATTATAAATAAAATGACAATAGAAATTTAACACTCAACTAACATGTTGAAAATATTCCAGATGGGAAAACTTTATCAAATAAATAGAAAACAATTTTGTTAAGTAATATTTTTATTCTAAAATAAATATTCTCTATATTTTGTGAAATTCTTAGTAAATAAAAAAAAAAAAAACAAACAAAAATGCCAGCCATATCCTTTTATTTTGTTTTGTTGGTTTGTGTCACTGTGAGTGTGTGTGTGTGCTGTACACAAAACAATTTAAGCTCAAATGCTATCGTGAGACTTGGTAGATTGAAATTCAAAATATTGTTGTTCAGAAAATGGAAAATAGAAAAAGGAATATGTTATACAAGAAGCTTTATAAGATAAAAAGAAGCAAGTAATATAGTTTTTTTTCTTTAGTAGTACAATATAAAATAAGTACTTTTCAGCTGTTATTATTAAAGGGAATGAATCTAAATATTATTAATATAATTTAAGCTTTACTATTACAAAGAAGTAAAATAAAATTGAATATAATATTAATTATCATATGATCTGAAGATACAATAATTTTATTAAAATTCCCCCATTGTATATCTGAAATATGTAACAATTGTTGGCTTTCTATCCCTTTAGCTGCAACAATATTTACATACTCTAATACTCAATTCCGACAACAATAATACCCAAAATGTTTTTAAAAACTACTGTTTACAAGTGCTCTTGTAAATGTTCACTTTACCTTTATGCAATAATTTATTTTATTTCTAATACTCTAGAAGTCAAAGTCAGTATTGTTATGAAAAATAATATCAAAAGGAAAAAAACATAAAAGAAAAATATTATTTAATTAATTTTGCATGAATATGTCAATAGAAACAAGCTAGATAATATCTATTTACACTCCTTTTAAAACAATAGGAATTCTTATAAAAAATATCGACATTTTCCTTAATCAAATCAGGAAGTAAAGTTTATCTGTATATGTTCCCATCGTATAAAAAAGAAGTAATTTTTAAATGAGTATTTCTACTATTTATACGAATAAATTCCAATATATCTAAGCACCTGTGGGAACTAAAGCATTTGATAGAGGTGAACAAATTTTCTCATTAAATTGGTCATCGCATATAGTAGCGATCTATTATGAAGTGGCTTTTTTTTGGCATCCGGTATATAGCTATCTAAAAGTATATATATAGAATCGATGACGAAAGAATTGTTCAGCTCTGTCAACAGAATCAGAGTCTGTAGACTAATCCACTGTTCACTGTGTATATCAAATTATTCCTTAGGTTCACGAAAGTATTGCTATTTAAATTCAGTAAAATCCATTCATCAATGGCCAGATATCCTAAAAAATCAGTTAATAAATAATCAAATTATTGTAAAAAATTATAATAGTGCTTTTGTTTTGCTAATAAAAACCACACATACAAATACAATACATTACCACAAATCTTTGTTTGGAATTTGTGAAGCCGTTTTAAAACATACTTTATTGTTTCACAGAAAATTTTATTAACATTTCTCCGGATTCGACTATCTGAAATGGAGATAGGGATAGACCACATTTCATCGCATATTTGGCAGCCGTACTTATATAGTTTGTACAAATCGCTAATTTGAGATATGTGAAAAAAATCTTTAAATTCTTAATGAAAAGTGTTTCGTTTAGTTAATAAAAGATACAGACAATTTAAATGAAGGGTAAACAATATTTGACATAGCCCAAAAAAAAGTGTTCTAACTTTTTTTCCTACAAACTGGTACAAATTTAAGAGAAATTATGAATTGATTTGAATGATAAGAGTCACAAAATTTTAGGATCACTAGATGACTTATGAGCACTAAAATTGATTGAAATAATATTCCGATTACTTTACAAACTAAGATATAAATATATGGCGTTTCCAAATGAAAAGATATCATAGAGACATATTAGAACAATTAAAATTAACTCAAGTGATGTAAAAAATCAAACAGCATTGCAATTAACCTATACTTTCTGTAATTGAATATTAGCACATAAAGCTTTTTGTATATACTCAAATTAATTTTTTTTAGTAAAATCTGTATATGTATGCAGACTATAAACATAATTTAAATAAATCTTTTTGAAGTGACCAAGGAAATATAATATTTGTTAGTTTTTATTTATGTTTTCCTATAAGTTTCGTAAAACAAAACTATAAAAAATCATAAATCTAGTCCTAGCTCACATTGAAATGTACAGAGATGTACTTTTTACACGATAAACATATCTCAATAAATCTAGTATTTACATAGTTCTCCACTAAACATTTTGCCAAACAGAATGAAATAACTTTTCAAGTATTTACATACGTAGATTTCTTTTTTCCTTGTTTTGTTTATATATGCATTTTTTTAGATTTTTTTGCTATAAATTTCTATTTATTTAGTGAAATAAATACTACTCTTCATTTGTCAAAGGATGTCGTAAATATTTACTCTATTCTAAGGCTTTTCATTTCGAACATGAAATTCTGTTTAAAATAGCAATCAGATAACACTTCTTCATCTATTAAAGAATAAAGAAGAACTTGGCTAAAAGCAGTACACCCACATAAACAAAAAAGGGAAAATATTAGATGGAGTTTAAACAGACAAACAAAAAAAAACAAAAACTGAATGGTGAAAAAGGCAAAGAAAATAAAATAACATAAACCACACAAAAGGCAAGTGACAGTTAATAAAACTCATTTTATAATTGTAAATACGAATAGAGTACATAGACATTTACACAAATAAACTAAGATTAGCTGTCAAATACTTAAAAAAAAGATGACGTAGTGGAAGGCGACGATGATCAAGTTGTTTTTTAAAAGAAAGACGGAACAAAAGATGCTAATCTCTTTAGTCATAAAGAGTACAATAAATTGAAAAAACAAAATGCAACTCATTGCCCCAATTCACACATTTAAA
>JACGTJ010040401.1:0-10022 GCA_014858695.1 Chrysomya rufifacies | reverse complement strand
ACAAATTACAAATGAAGCAAAAAAAAAAAAACGAATATTTACCTTGTAATGACCATCGGCTGTAAGATTGTCGTCATCGGTTGGTACAACCGTGGCGACTCGATAAGAGTCTGCTCTCCCATGCTATATATACATATATTTCAAATATAGTTGATGTTTTTTTTTTTTTCATATATTTTATAAACAAAAAAATTTTAAAAAATATTTAAGAAAAAAAAATCAACCATAAAATATATAGCATATTTAAAAGCAGAAAGAAGACGGCACAAGTTTACACAAACAAATATAAAGAGAAATGTCGAATTCATAAGTTAAAAAATAAATAAACGATGGCAAAATCGAAAAAAAGATGAGCGTTTTTTTTTCAAAGACATAAAGCAGTAGTAGGGGTAGTAGTTATAACAAGCATCAGGCATTTTGGACGAGTGAGTACATTTTTTTTAATATAACAACGAGTCCATGTTTTTGTTTTTGTAGGACAAAATTTATATAGTTTACAAATTGATCACATAACAAGATGATGAGCGAGCAAGCACAACATAATTACAATGATGATTCAAACCAATTTGTTTAAGTTCATTTTTTTTTTAATTTTTTATATGTAATTTGTTTGGGTTTGTAATGAAAAGAAAAAAAGAAAGAAAAAAAAACGAAATGAATGTATATGTTTAAGGGGGAAAAATAACAAAACAAAATGTTAAATAATAAAATAAATAATAAAAAATTAATACTTAAAATAATCATAAAAATATACATAAATGTAAAACACTTAAAACGATCGAAATAATATTAATTTTTTATGTTAATACAAAATTTTAATAGTTAATAAAAAAAACCTATAAAATTATATAACTCCCTTCCCTTTCGCCCCACTTTTCTTCACAAAACACACACCCATATTTATTATACTTATACTTTGAAAACATCCCCTCAAAAGCAAACTATTATCCTTTTTTGATTATAACTTTTATTTGTTAGTTAAATATTACATATGAATCATACTTAAGGCTTAAACCCAAAAATGTCAGTTAACATTTTTGTCCTTTTTTGATATAATCGCGTGTTTTATTTTTTAAGGTTATTTGTTTTTTTTTTTATTGGAAAATCTTAAGGGAGTATTTTTTTTATTTAAGTACATTTTAAATGTATTTGTATTTGCTTAACAAAAGGAGGTCAAATGTCTCTTGGATACAGAAAAAAAATGGAGAAAAAAAAGCATGACAAGGAAATGGTAGGAGGTCCTTTTTGACGCATGAGCTGTTTCGAACATACAAAGAAAAAAATTATTAAATTGGAACAAAGGTAACAAATTATATAACAAATTTTATACATTTGTAAAAAAAGACAAGATTTTTTTCAATACTTATAAGTTTAGTAAGAAGTTAAAATGTTCAAGTAAAGCTTAAAATAAGAATTTGTCTTCAATTTTTATACATAAGTAACTGTTTTTGTAATGAGTTATGATGACCAAGTAATGACAAGCTGTTGTATTTCATTGATAATTTTTTTTAAAGAAATTATATGTTAATTAATTCTGCAATTAGAATTGAATTAGAACTAGGATTGAAGTAGAACTGAACTAGAACTGAACTAGAACTGAACTAGAACTAAACTAGAACTGAACGAGAACTGAACTCAAACTGAACTAGAACTTGTCTAATACTGAACTAGGAATAGAGCTAAACTGAAATATTGTAATTGAAATGTCCAAAGTTGTTGTGGGTCCCAAAATCATTACATTAAATATTCGATTTATTAAAAAACATTGCTTCCAAATAACGAGTCAAATAAGGTCATTAACCTTACCTGGTCATCAATCAAGTAATAACTTTTAAATTTTCTAAAAATGTCAATGAAATTTTCTGAATTACAATCAGATATATTTCCAAATTTTATATAAATTTCCATTTCAATTTTAAATCCTCAGCTCTTCATAACTATTTTTAATGATTCTCATACAAAACCCCTTTCCAATCTTCAAAATTTAACACCTTTTTTTAGTAATGACGTGTTTAAAATTTTCAATTACATTTAATATCGTTATGCAAAATATCAATTTGAATTTTTTATTTTTGGAAAGGCGTTTGTTTTGGTACGTTTAGCGAAAACAAAATACATTTGCTAGACATAAAATATATATAGAAAATAGAAATGATTTCAATGTCATTATTGTCTTCATTTTGAAGAGAAAACAAAAAAAAAATAGTTCATTTCCCTGCTGTGTTTTAAAATACAATTAAAATTTTCTTTTCTATATTTAAATTTTCGAAAAAATAGAAATAATACTTGACAAATGTCTAGGAATTTGGAAATAAATTTTCTAGACAATTGAACAAATCTAGTATTAAAAATTATTAAAAAAAAGTGAAACAAAGACAAAATGAATCGACAAATTTTGCAAATAAATTGAAATTTTTTTTCAAAATTGTGAAAATTTATGGAAATTTTTTTTCAAAATATTTTAAGATGTTTTTTCATCTTTTAAAGTAATTTTTGAAATTACATATGTAGATTATAAAATAATTACTTCATTTTAAGATAAAGAAGCTTTCTGCTAGCTTCTTGCCTAAAAGCATGCTACAAAATTTATTAGTTTTAAGTTATATAAAGAATTTTTTATTACACCCTCAGAAAAAGTGCCATAACTTTTTGAGTTTTTAAGCGATTTGAACGATTGATATGTCATTTAATTCTTACTTATATACGAATTTTATTTTAATACAAGATTAATATAACTTAGCAGAAACAAATCCAAATATTTGATCTCAAAGTTGGAAGTTTAAAATTTACATTATTTTAAGCAAATTGTTAAAACAAAGAAATTCACTTAATGAATTTTATCTTACCTTATAACTTTCTTTAGTATTATAACTATATTTGTTACAAAATTTCTTGAATAAGGATTTCATGGTTTACACGTGACTGTGAAACAAACAAACTTATATTAAATCGAAGAAATATTCGAAAACTGTCATGTAAATAGTTAAGATTCTTACTTCAATAACTATCTGTTAAGAAATTCAGATATTAAGCATTTTTTTTAACGAAAACTTGGTTTTTTCCTGTCTGCTTCTCCATCTTTCTACACAGTTTTAGGCAAATTATTGAAGTTGAGAAAATTCGGCGTAAAATATAAACATAATCACCTAACGAGTTAAAACATAGCCTATAACGTTCCTTGATATCGCATTTATATTTGTGTAAAATTTCAAGAATCTGGAATTTATGATTTAGCTGGGGCTGAGACTCAAACAAACAAAATTACACCATATTTTTTTGAATTAAATATAGAACAATTTTAACGACTGTTTTAACAGAGTTCGAACTTTTGATTGTTATGCTTTCAAAATCAATTGATAAATAATATTAAACGTTTAAAATTTTGAAGTTTCTTTTGAGGAAAAATCAGAAAAGAGAAACTTATGTTAATTTAAGTTATTGTATGATAATTTTTAAAGATTAATTGTTATTCTTGGGAATATTAGTATTTGTTTACATTTGGTAAATATTAATCTTATTAATTTAATAAATGTTACTAAGGTTTTTTTTCATAAAATAACCTTTTCCATTTAAAGCATTTTAATCTCAATTATCATACAAATTTCCGGGAATTTCATAGACGTACAAATATTGCAAATAATTGAAATATATAAACAATTACTTTTTCTTTTTATTTTCAACAATTTATTAAAGCAATTCAAGTATTACTCATAGGCAAGAACATTGAATATGAAAAAAATGAAAAAACTAAATGAAATTAAATAGAAATATAAACAAATACAAAATTTGTATATTCAATATATCAAACAAGTATTTCTATTAAAATTGTTATAATGTTTATATATGAATTTTATTTTAAACGTTATCTAAAACCTCTCAAGGCAACAAGAAAAAAAATTAAAAAAAAAAACTGTTATAGAAAAATTAAAATTTAATTATAGAATTCGAAAAAAAACTCATATAAATAAATGTTAAATTGCTAAAAAAAAAAATAGATAAAATGAAATATTTACCGTATTAATATTAAAGATAAAATATTAACATTTATATTTAAATTAAACTAATTATAATTAATAATGAGTTACTAAACGATAAAGTTTAGCCAGAAATAGAGAAAGATATATAATTTTGAAAAATAATATAAACCCCTTAAGCATAAAATTTGATTTGAATAAACAACAAACATATCAAATTAATTATACTTTAAAGCAAACAAAAACGAAAAAAAAAACAATTAAAAATGTTATATTCGTTTTGGCCGAATATTTAATACCCTCCATCAAAATATATTAAAGTAAAATTTAGAAGAAATCCCTACTAAAATGAATTTTTGCCAAGTGTCTTCTTACTAACGATATATAGAAATATATCGTTAGTAAGAAGAAGAATATAGAATTCACGGATTTTTGTGGGTAGGCGGTGCACGCCCATTTCTTTTTCAATATTCTACCCACTATCTAAGAGTTATTCTAAAATTTCATCTTTATACGGCGAAGAAATGAGCGGGTCACGCCCATTTTTCGCATCTTAGTTTCCCTTTACCATATTTTGATTTACCTTAAATTTCATCGTTCTAAGTTCATCCGTTTCATACTATGTAGTAAAATGCTCCAAAATAACAAATTTTCAGGGTTTTTGTTCCATAACTTCCTTCTTTATAATCCAATTCTACCCATTTTCAATACCAAACTTATATAAGAGAAATATTTATACCAAATTTCGTCTTTCCAGTTCATCCCGTGCGATCTCTATCGATCTTTCAACAGACGGACGGACGGACTTACAACGCTAGCTCGACTTAGAATCTTACCAGTACCCAGAATATATACATACATATTAGGGTCTAAGGCGAAAATTTAAACATGTTACAAACGGAATGACAAACCCAATATACACCCCCAACTTTTTTTTGATGGTTGGTATAAAAACAATGATAAACAAAAAATTATAATAATTCATTAGTTAAATTAAGGGGATTGAATATAAAATACAATCAATAATTAATTAATGACAACGAAAAACATATAAAAGATCTGAATAAATTGAAGTTTTAAATCTCGAAAATTAAACAAAAAAAATCAAAAAATTAAATATGCCAGACGACATTAAACTGAAAATAACAAACAAAAAATTATTAATTTTTTTTCTGAGAAATTTATAAAAAAAATCGCCTAACAAAAACAAAGCAAAGATTTCTACGTAATAATAAAAAAAGCATGGTTGGTATCTTTTTTTTATAAAAAATAATAATAAATAAATAACAAACTAAATACGTCAAAACTCAGACGACGACAACAAAAATTAAATAAATTATATATAAATGAAATACAAATGAAAATAATCAAGTTGTACAACAACAAAAATCATGTAGATTTTTTTCTTTAACACAAAAAAAAAAATTAAACCTCCAACACACATTTGAAACATAAAAAAAAAATGTTCTTGAAAAAAATAACATTTTAAATATTTAGCAAAATATTTAAAAAAGAATTTATATAGATAATTTTTTAAGCATCTTCTCATATTTAAAATTTATAATCTTTAAATATTTATTTTCAATTTTCAAATGAATTTTCATTTGCACCTACAATGAATTAATTCTTTGCTAAATTATTTGAAAGTTAAAACCTGTTTTTGTTAATTTTACTCTCTTAAGGTACATTCATATTTAGCTTGCTTCTCTTAACTGCATAAATAACGCTACGATCATTTTGTCATAAAACAATCTTAGCAAGCTTGTCCCTTAATGCTTTTACAACAACAAAACACTCGGACAAAAGAGCAAAGCAAACATAAATTTTGATTTTTCACAATTAATACTCTCTTTGTGGAAAGAGAAACTTATACAATCCTTTAAGAAAAATTAAGCTTTCTATGCTCAATTTTAAGTGTAATCTCTTAGAAGAGTTTTTATTCTATATGAAATTTCTATTTTAAAGCTTAAATATCGTGAAGTAGAAAATGCTTAGAACAAAATTGGTTAAATTTTTAGGTTCTTGAATCTGGGTTTCTTTACAGATTTAGATAGTCCATTAATAAATTTTCTGAATTTTTTTTAAAATCATTGGTAAACTTTTAAATTGTCCATTTTTAGAATAAAGAACATTACAAAGAAACTAAGAGCCACCGATGGCACTTGATTTTGGCAAAAGATTTTTTTTTTTACAAATAAAACTTCGATCAGGGGCTTTGGCTTAAGCTGTTTACACTTTAGAATAAATTAAATTGAGATTTATGTGATTCTAAATGTTAATGGATCGAATTAACTTAAGATCTAAATTTCCACACGGAATTAATTGTTCATAAAATAGCTAGTCTATATCTCAAAATTATCTTGACGGTTTCTCTATATACTCTAAAAATCTCTCTTCATTATTCCAATTAGCATTGTCATACTCTCAAAATGTTTTACATTTGATTTATATTAGAGAGGGGGAAAATAGCTAAGATTTACATTTGTTTAGTTTGTTAAGTAGTGAGAGAAGTGTAATTTGTTGGTATTGTATTATCGATAACAAAAATCCAACAATTTCACTACCTTTTTAAGAATACAGACCAACAGTAAATTGAAACCATCAGACACTTCATATATTGTTTCTAAAGGATAATTTAAACCATAATACATACACAAAACGAAAGCTTTAAGCTTTTTTTATCCGTTCGTTAAAAGTAAAATCAATTTCAGCTGATTTTTATTTATCGGAAATTAGGAAAAAGCTTATTTGGGCATATTTGTTAATGACTTAAATAAAGTTACTTGATAAACCTTATTTGTATAGCCAATGAAAATACGAAACCACAATTTTGAAAGCATTTTTTTAGAAAAAATTGGCGCAAATTTTCAAAACTTTTTTTTTTGTCTAAATTTCGTTTATTTAGCACAAAATTTTGTATGTTTTACAAAAAAAAAAAAAAAAAAAAAAACGAGTACATGCTAAAATAAAATGTTTCTTTGTAGCATTTTATTCTCTTAAATAAATATTTAAAAATTCATGTCTAAATTGTTAAAATAAACAAAAAAATATATATATATAGAGAAAAATGTATAAAAATATATTGCTACAAAAATTTATTTAGGCAAATGCAAACTAAAATGTATGTGTTTTATATTATACATATGTTCATACATATATACATACAAATGTATGTATGTATGTTTATATAAATGTAAGCATACAACAATATGTATATATGGGTGAATGTCTTTCCAAGCAACCTCAAATAGCCAAATCGGAAAAAAATTACTTAATCAGCAAAAATTTTTATATTTTTATAACGAATTGAAGCGAAAAAAAATTGAAGTACACATTTGTTTGTTTAACAAAAAAAAAAATTATAAATAAACAGCCATTGAAGTTGTATGTATCAAGTTCAAAAACCCAATATTAAACAAAATGAAAAAAAAGTGTTAAATTCTTATTAAAATATAACTTTTTTTTTAATAAATAAAAAATACCGGTTAGAAGTAAATTAAGTGTTGTTGTTTTTTAACGATTAATAAAACTTAATAATGAAAAGAAATAATTGATTTTTTTTAATTTCTTTGTAATTTTATTTTATTTGTTTAAGAAAAAAAAAGTTCATTTAAATGAAATCTTTCATTTAGGAAAAAGTCAATGATTTTGATATTTAGAGACTCGTATTTAGAAAGATTTATTCATCAAAAGACATCAGGATAAAGTAATTGACATTTTAAAAGGCACGTGTTGGATCTGACTGATAGACAAAAGGTTAGATAGACTGTAAAATTGATTTCGACAGGTGATCAAAATTTATGGTTTTTAAGGTAACATGTGTTGTTGAAAATTTGCATTTAAATAAATGTATATCAAATTTTACGAAATTGTATAATTGCAAAAAAAGAAAAAAGCTAAACAACTGGCCTGATTCAGCTCGATAATAATATTGTTCAAAATTGAAACAATTAAAAAAAATTGACATTTTCATACAGACAATTTAATTGTCTAATTGTATTAAAACTATTTGTTAAAAAACTAAAGAAAAACTAAAAGATAATCAGATAAAAAAAAGATAAAAGATGTCAGATTTAGTACTTTTCCCCTATTTCTCGTTTTTGTACTTTTTATTTTAGTTTTGGTACGTTTTTGACATTTGATACTTTTCTTATCCATTTTTTTGTTTTTGTTGCTTTTTAGCACTTTTGGTACTTTTTTACACATTTGGTACTTTTTTACATTTTGGTACTTTTTAGCCATTTAATACTTTTTTACATTTTTGGTACTTTTATTCCCCCTTTTTATTTGCTTTCTAAAGCATTTGAAAATTGTATTGGTATACAATAAGAAACAAATTCAATGTATTAATAAATAATAACAACATCAAAAAAAGTACCAAAATAAAGTTACATCTTTTGCCCTTAAACTTCAGAATTTCTCAAAAAGTTCCAAACACTTTTTTGTTTTAGAGTCTAGAATGCTTTAAAAATGTAATTTTTATTATCAATTGTTACAAAATTACTTGAGGTTTCGAAAAAATACCAAATAAAAGTTTTTATCCTTTTTATCGCGCCAAAAGAGCCGTATTTAAAAAAAAAAGTCCCAGCATGTTTTTACCACCTAAACGTTCAATGGGATATGTTTATGTTGAGACCAATTAACGGATTAAATTCTATCTTCAGACGTTTAAGTTATGAAAACAGTCAGCTTTTTATTGACTCATTAAAATTGGTCAAAATTATGCAGAAAATTTGATATTTTGACTCATTACTTAGTAAGCATAGCACATTATTTATAACATTACCATGTAGCAGTTAATTAAATCCATTAAAATCTGTTAAAATAACTTGAAATTATATAAAATTTAAAGTTAATTGCAGCAAAATAATAAAAAAAAACAACTCCTTACTTTAAACATATTTTGGTAAGCATTAACTCATTACTTTGTGCATTACATGAGTAATTTGTTATTAATTCTTACAAAATCTTTTGCTACTCGTATAACAAATAACTTTTTTTTTGTTTAAAATAATTAAATTTGTTTCTAAAAATTCACCTTTAAACTCTTTTCCTTTCCTATGAACACAAAAGAAAAAATTGGCCAATGGAACTTTTTATTTTCTTTTATTATCAAACGTCTTTCGTTTTCTTCAAATATTTTAAAATATTGGCAAAAGATTTAATTTTATTTATATATATTTTATTAATTTCTTATAATTTTTTTTTCTTTTGTTCATGACTTCACAGACTAGACTAGTTAGCTAGCAAAAAACGTGTATATTATAGTCGTCTTTATATACAATTTATCAGAACCGCGTTTTCTATTTCATTCGACTACAACGATGACACCGACAGACAACCTATAAATAGTTTATACTCTATATTTTCATAGCACAGTTTTTTTTGTGATATGGGATGTATGATGTTTAGTTTTTAATTTAAATTGAAATTTATTTTCAAATCAATTGATAAGAATAAAAACAAAATACACCAAAGAAAAACAAAATAAAAGTAATCGAAATCGAAAAAAAAATATAGTAAAAATAGTAAAGTATTAAAAAAATGAATAAATAATAGCAAAAACAACAAATCATTATAATAATTGTTGTTGATATCAACAATACAATAAATGTTACACATAGATAATTGTCAATTTTTTTTACAAATTTCCCATAAGTCAGAGGTGGAGAATAAAGGCAACAGCAGCGGCCAATATTGGAAAAAATAAAAAAAAAATCACAAAAGAATTAGAGAAGACTTCAAATAGTAGGGAAAAACGTACATTTAAACTGCTATAAAAATCTTTATTTAAAATTATTTGTTTATATTTAAGTAATTACTTATTGGTATACAATAATATCAAAAAGAAACAAAATCAAAGTATTCATTTGAAAACATTAAACGTCATTTCTATACAAAACGTTTTGTTAATTTAGTTGAATGTTTAATAGAAAAATGTATGCGTGTTGTTTAAATCGAATTGAAAATGATACAAATAAATTAAATAAATTTGAATGTTAGAGGAAAATTAACACAAATTGTGGAGCACATTTTCCTCATTTTATA
>JACGTJ010039260.1:0-13490 GCA_014858695.1 Chrysomya rufifacies | reverse complement strand
CTAGTTCAGTTCTAGTTCAGTTCTAGATCCGTTTTTGATCTTTGTCATTACAAATTTTAACTAATATAAAAAAAATAATTTTTTATATTTACCTTGAAAGTGTCATAAAATTCAAAGAAATCACATTTACTTTCTACAATTTTAAAGAAAACAGAAAATGAAAAACACAATTTTATACGAATTCATAATAACTACTTTAATAAAGACCCTTTTTTACAAAGAACAAAAACCCCATAAAATATAAAATTATTATAGTGTGACGAAATTACCACAAAAACAAAAATTTAAGCATTTTGTCATTAAGCAAAATTATAGTTTAAATTTTATTTTATTTTCTTCCATTCTCATACAAATTTTTTTAATGGCTTTATAACACAGTCAATAGGGAAAATTCAAAGAAAAGCAAAATGAAACAAATATAAGAAAAATCATTTTTAGTTTAATAAATCATTTGCCTACTTAAAGGCGCTAAAACTTGTATGCTTGCATGTCAAGTGGCATTACTAATAAAGTGGCAAACGTTACATTATCTTGAAATAAAAAAAGGTAAATGGTAAGAAACGTTGTCTATTGTCGGATGTGGAACCTTTTAAAGTTTTGTATTTTATTTATCTATAGATTATATTTTGTTAAGACTTATATGTTGTTCCTGTTTTTTAAGTCTTCAGAAATTGTTAACTGCTTTTCATTCGTGTAATCTTTCAGCAAAAATCTTGTATAATAATGGTAGGAAATTTTTGTGTTGGGATTTTTATATTATATTAAGTTTGTTATAAAGTTTGTGATTTAAAAAGAAATGTTGTTATCAATATGTCTTTTAGGCTTCAAATACTAAAACATTCTATTATAGAAACAAAAAATTGACTTTGAAAAATCTTTTTTTATAGGTTTTCATGTTTTCCTTGTACAAATAGAGTATTGAAAATTCGTTCCAGACAAAGATTTTACAATGTTTTAGTGTTGCTTCCTGTAAACGCTAAATTTTTACATTTTGCCTTAAAATGTCTTCTTTCACCATTTCAATACGTTGCTGTATATAACAACAATATTAAGCGTTTAACACGAAAACCATTTAAGTTCTAGACGCTAAATAAAGAACAAAAATCAAAATATGTGGTAAATGTTTAGGAGGGTTGAGGTGGTTAGGAAACCATTTTACACATATGCAATATTAACCACACATGTTCATCTTGTAAGGATTTACCTCATACCACCAACACCACCATCAACATAAACATCACCAACACTAACGAAAACAGTTTATTTACCTTTATATGGTTTTTGGTTAACATTGCTGCTATTATTTTTGCCAACATATTTGTTGTTTGTTGTTGTGTTGGCAATGTTTTTGGTTAGAAGAGGTTGGAGTAAACACATTGCTTTTATATCTTAAAGATATCATAGTTTAAATGTTTAAATCTATCTTGTTATTTTTTTCATTATTTTTTAAGAAACATTTTCAGCAGGAAACGGAAGTCTGTTCCTGTGACAAGGGTAAAAACGTTACGTTTTTTTTTTTTTTTTAAATTCCTCTTCAAATGTATTAAACCTACATACATTGTCATTTGTTGTAATGGTATTAGGAAGAACCAAGAGCAAAATATGTATCTCTCTAATACTTTTATTATTTTTTTTTACTTAATACCCTTAGCAGTGACAACAGCAATTTTACATTTGTTTATTGTAGAGTTTTTCCTCGATTTTTTTTTTTATTTTATGACTACTGCCTACAACAAGTGAAGTTTATTAAAAGAGATTGAAAATTTAATATGGAAATATGAATATTTATGACCAAATAACATATTGAAATTTATGAAAAGAACATGTGAATTTTATAGATTTATTTTAAATACAAAATATAAATTGGCATGCTTACCCAATACACACTTTTGTTTGGGGCTATAAAAAATAATGCGGAGATTTTCCTACTAAAAAAACAACAACAATTGTGTAAAGGTTACAAGGACTTTCCGCCTCTTCTGGCTTTACAGTGTCTAAATAATTTAAGGTTGGTATTATTCTGTTCGCCTAGCATTTCAGCCTAAACACAATGCTAACGCTGTGTTTAGGCATATGATCTAAGCCAGCAATTGGTGGATAGTTTTCTCCACTCTTCTGATTCTTCTGAATCACCCAAAAAATGTGTAAATGTAGGGAGATAATAAATAATTTTACAATATCAAAAATAATATATATATATATAATATATTATAAATTGATTATTAGAGCTGGGACTCACTTTCTCTCGAACGACATAATCTTTGTAGTAAGAAAACAGTATCATTCATATGCGACTGTTTTTAATTGTTTTTCGATAGAAAATGTAGGCAGGGAAGTGTCTCAAAGTGAAACACTCCTATTAAATGAATATGACAACATTTCAGATTAAGAATGACTGTTCTTAATCAGAAGAATTCTGTAACAGTTAAAATCCCTATAGTAAATGTTGGCAGGGAAATCCGTCATCGACAAACCGTTACATACTCATTTACGCATTAACATTTTGTTTTTGCGAGAGTAACTTATATTACTTATTCTTTTAGTCTTCGTTATATAAAGACATTCTTTTTAATCACAAAGAGATCAAATCGAAAAAATTTCAAATCATTTATCCAAAAATATAATTATACAACAAATCAAAGATTTCTTTACGATCGAAAAACATTCCAGTAAACATTAATTTTAAAGAAATTCATTTCTATATTGATGGTCTTTACCTCGTGATGTTAGTCTCTGTTGTCCCGATCCTATTTGTGTTTAACACCACAAGCATATGAAAAGGTTATGAGTTTGTACGGATATTTAAGATATTCAAACTGAGGGAAAAAGACGCTGCCAAATCCACAAAAGTTTTAATCGCATTAAATTTATAATAACTAACATAACCAGACTATTTTTATCAAAAGCTGCGGTTCTCGAACTATTAAACAGCGGGATAGTGAGGAAAATTTTATGTTAAGTCCCGACATTAATAGCTTTTGTAAAAATGAGAGATTTTTATGTACAACTTTTTGACTCTGAAACTGAAGAAGAAACTAGAAATATTTAAAAGCTTTAACTAAGATTGAACTAGTATTGAACTGGAAATGCGCTAGAACTGAACTAGATTAGAATTTAGGTATAACCAAACTTGAACTGAAATAGAACTCAAATAAAAGTGAACTATAACTATAGAGTAGGAAGCAGGGTGTTTAGTCACGTCAGTATTTACGTATTACGGTGCCGTATTAACGGTATCGGTACAAAAAAAGGTTTTCAAAGATCCGGTGGGGGATCTTTCGAACTATGACTTAGGATTGTCATTAAACATATACTTTGGGAGAGACATTAGTACGCTGTTTATGTAAAATAATGGACCGATCATAACCAATTTTAATACGGTTCGTTTTTGTGTCAAAACAATGAATTAAAGTATATTTAGGTAAAATTTTCGGTTTCATACACATTACGTTAGTCATTTGTATCTTAGCCACATTTCAATAGAGATCGCTCTCATTTAAAAAGAAAACTCCGTTTAAAACTTCACTAAAACATCTAATAAAAACGCACAAGATTTACAGCCATAGAAACAGCCAGACGAAAGGACATTATTAGATCTAAAAAGTTCCAAGTGTTACTGGTTCTGGCAGTAACAAATGCGTCACTTCGAAATTCCATAAATTTGATCCATAGAAATTTGAAGTTTCTAATTTGGGATATAAAAATAAACACACTTTTGTCAAAATTACAAATCAATTGTTTTAAACGCAATCATAAATTTATTATGTAATCACTAGAAATTTTAATTTAATAGAAAATAATTAAATTCATTAAAGTATCAACAATTTGGTCTATATAAAATAACATATATGTATGTATATTATGTTGATTGGTTTTACTTTTTTTTTGTCTATTGTTTCCTTTTAGCTCTACTCATTTTTCACTTTTAATTTCAATTTAAAACATTTCAATGCAGTTTTTCTTTTTCATGTTTATTGTTTTTTTTTTCCTATATTTAACCACATTTTAGCATATTGAATTACCAAGGTCTTTGCGGGTCTCTTTATTTTGATGAGAGTCAATGTCTTGGCTATTATTAAGGAAAACAAAAACAACAAAATGAAAGTAAAAAATAAATATATTTTTCTCTAGTAATACTAAAAAACATTTACACTACACCATATTATATATGTAGTATAAATAATGACTGAAACTACGGTCCAAAATTATCTCTTGTAGGGTGCAATTTAGAAACATTTCGTTTGATTTGTTGATAAATGTATTTTGATTAAGAAAAGTTATAAAATATAAATCGAAATCGCAGAAATAGAAAATATAAATAGATGGAAAAGAAATCATATAAAGAAAATTCAAATAGAAAAAAATACACTCAAAGAAATGTTAGCTTGATTTTATTCTCATAGAAAACTTGATCTCACACTTAGTTTTGAATCAAAAAATAAACATATAAACTTAGAAAGAAAAATAAAATTCTTATATTTTCATTTCTTTCTAAGCATTTAATAGTACGTCCCTCTATTTGGGAGGACATTCGTATTGAGGCTATTAGAAATAATCGACGGAGAATTATTAATTTCAATAGGCTTCGTCTTTAGGGCATAAGCCAAATATCGGTAAGTTATCAATAAAACTTACAACTTTGGGGCTATGTCATTGACATAAAATAATATTTGACAAAGTTAAAGCCTATAGCTTAAAAACTGTAATTTGTACTTGTATAAATTGTTTACATAAAAAGTCAGCCCTCAACACGACTTAAAAAGTGATTCCAAACTGAAAGGCTTACATGCGGACAAACGCATTATACCCACTTAACCTATGGTGGTGTAGGGTAACTTGTATCTTCTGAACTTCTTGATTAAAGCAATTGTTAAGGCCTATAACACAAGGACTCTTGTATCTTCTGAACTTCTTGATTAAAGCAATTGTTAAGGCCTATAACTCAAGGACTCTGAACTGTGAATGTTGAAAACTTAATTTAGAAATGAAGCTCTTCTTTAAAGGCAACACTCCGACTAAAAGAATATGATATTATGTAAGATTGTTTAAAGTACGACAAATTTTCCAAATATTGATAAAACTAAGATATAATGCCTACAATTAAGATCACTATATATGCATTGGTAATGGCACAATTCCATCACTAAAAACGCACACTCAAAGGTATCATTCAGGAGGTAATAACATAAATTATTTTAGAATTTAAAGATCCCTTGAAACACTTAGCACGGAGATATAAAAGAAAAACCTTCTGCTTCTGTACCAAAAAAAAAAAATGAGTTCAAAATTTATTTAAGCGTTTTATGCGCTCAAATGCCTTTTCTGGGAAAACATTTGTTTGGGGCTATAAAAAATAATGCGGAGATTTCACTGAAATCAAATGAAATATAGATTTATACGCCAAAATGCTCATTCCGGAAATGACATTTGAAAGAGGGGTAGTGCGGAGATTTCACTGAAATCAGCGAGATTCACTGAAATCAAATGAAATATAGATTTATACGCCTAAATGCCCATTCCGGAAATGACATTTGAAAGATGGGTAGTGGATAAATAATAAACCCGTTATGATCATTCTCATCGCTGTAAAAAAAACAATATAATTTGTTCACAATTTCATCCTTACAATTGCGACCTGAACTTGGATTACAATGTAAAATTAATGGACTGGCGGACATTGAATGTGATACTGAGTCAAACGGAATACATTGGCTATTTTTCTATGTTACAAACATTCTCACAAACGCATTATAACCTCTTCAACTATGGTGACGATAAAATATACTAAAAATATAATTTCTTTAGAAGATTTTGTTTCTTTTGTATGCATTCTATATGTTCGCATTCTGCAACATTCAGTAATTACATCGCCTGTGAAATATAAATGAATTTGGAAGCCCTATTATTAGAGAGCAAGAACATAAACGCACAATTTTGATGCATACGTGTGAAAAACATAAACATGGAAATGTAAGCAGAAACCTTATTATTAGAATTTTTCCAAAGGCAAATGTGAAAACCCCCGATTCTGATGATAACGCACAAAAATATATATGAGTTTGGCATGCTGGAAAAAAACAGTTGTTAAACTCTTTTCAAAACCGAATGTGGAAACACTTGATTCTGAAGACAACGATGTAAAATATATATGAATGAGAAATACAGGGAGATGTACTATTGAAACAGACCAAATTCTTAATCATTTTTTACAGTGTTTTTCAAAAAAAAAAAAATTATATACATATGAATTATAGAAAAAAAAACTGTTACTGTTCACTGAGCAATGAACGAAATTTGATCTTATTGTGGATGTGAGGAAAATGGAATGTATGCAATCTAATAATGAAGATGATGCTGCTCGTATTAACATCATGTATTTTTCTTCTTCTTCTTTTTTTTAGACAAAGTACAATAAACTTTTTTTTCTTCTTCTGTATACTCTACTCCTTTTTGTTTCAACATCTTTGGTATCTTAGTTTACATTTATCATTGAAAAAGATAAAACGATGATGTCCGTATGTAGATACTTTGCAACAACTACAATAAACATTTGTACAACAAATAATATTCATGTATACTAACTGTATGAGTGATATATGAGAGCCGAACAGTTGCAGGACGGACAAATTTGAAGAAAAACAAAAATATGAAAAACAATTTTTCAATGAAAAAATTTAATAAAAGCTGGTGTTGTCATTCAAATGTATATTAATCATTTTATATTTGTCAAACGTGTTAGATAAACTCGAGAAAGAAGAAAACGTTACAATAAGAAAATATTCAAAAATAAAAGGATACAAACAATCCGGGAAAACAAAAGGAAAAAAAACGTAGTATTGTTAATGTTCGTTGTTTTGTTCAGTTGAATAAAATGGCCTTTATTTAGTGACAACAAAAAAGCAGAATTTTATTTGTGAAAACTACATAAAAGAATCTACCTTTTTCGGTGCATGAACTAAAACAATATTTTAAAAACAAATTTAGTCCTTTTTAAGGATATTTTACAGTTTTTAGTTTTTTTGTTTCATATCATTTGACAGGAAAATGCTAAAATGTATTTTAATTTATTTATGGATTTATATTGGATTATTTTATATAACTGAAGCTGGCGATGATAATGAACAGTGAGTGAAAAAAATTAATTATAATTATTATTATTTCTTAACTAATAACAAATTAAACGTGTTTCAAATTCATTAAAAATATTTAGAAAAGAGAGAGAAAAGTTATCTCTTCCCTAGATACATTTTGCAAAGATAACTCTGTTGTTACTTCCACATCTTTAGATTGGGCGAAATACATACTACATTTGACATGATTTAGGAAACCGACTTTTATAGCCGAAGTTTAATACGGGAAGGTGACTACTAACGTTTTTATAGATCATTGTACAATTTGCAAGCGTTTTCATGGAAGCGTTAATGAAAGGAGCTGAATCTGTATATTGAACTGAATTGGCTCGACTTTGGTTTAGGGTTCTGTATGTTTATATTGTTCAAAGCGGGAAATAATTTCTGCTTTTCAGAGTTTGTTTTTCCATTCTAAATTTGGGCAAAATAGGCAAGTTTTTTGCTTGACAGTTAGGTCATTGAATTTCAATATAGATAACATATGAAAACATAATGTCTAACGATAGCAAAGTATCACAAATACACATAAACCGCCATTAGAGTTAATATGATTTCCAGGACCCAGGATATCACTGAATGAAGGATGATGGAACCTAGGAAGATGTAAAGTAATCAAAATATATTTAGACAAAACGATAGCATAGGTGGCTGTGACGAACTATAACTGAACTTAACAAAAAATAAATGAGACTGTGAACTAGACCTAATTTCAACGGATTTAGAATTGAACTAAACCTAAACTCGAACTGAACTAGAATTGAACTTGAACAAGAACTAAACTAGTACTGAAATTGGATAAAAACTGTACCAGAACTGAAGTAGTATTAAACCGAACTGAACTGAGCTAGAATTGAGGTAATATTGAACCGAATTAAACAAGAACCTTGACATTTCATGACCATATTCTAGTAGAACATTTGTATAGGGGTTAAGTGAAATAATTAGCCGATCCAATTTGACACATAAATTAATGTCTAAAATGGATCCTTTCATTTCAATTTCATTTAGTTGTAATCAGTAACATAATTATTTTTTTTTTTACTTAAAAATCAATTTTCCCATTCCTTTTTAGTGTTCACATTAAATTGCACATGACAAGTGGTCAACAAAGAAAACGAGCACAAATAAAGCAATATCACAAAAATCGTCACAGTCCATCACCACCGACATCTTCACATCATAATCAGCAATCTCATCCATTACCACCTCCACCACCACCATCCTCACAAACGATAAAAAATATATACAATGAATCGCCACATAAATATTTAACAACAACATCATCGACATCATCTTTAGAGCCACAACAACATCATATATTTAGTCGCTCCAAAAAATATCCATCTTCTGCAGCTCTATTGCAAATGCATGAAAATGGTCAGCTGTTAAGTACAGATGATGAAGTATACAACCAAGGAGATATTGATGGTGATGATGGTGTTAGTAGTGGTGGTGCTAGTAGTAGTAGTAGTCTTCTATTTAATACCGATACAGATGTTGGTGAGCACATGAGAATACCTTCATATTTTTCAAATAATTTTGCTTTATTTCCACAACCAACAACCACATATGAAACCGAAATAATACCACATACTTCGGAAGGATTTAATGTGGTTGAACAGGCTTTAGAGGGGGTGGAGGCTTTAGAAGAGGACAATGAAATTCCCAAACACAAAGAAAAAGGAACCGCAGGTATCCTAGATATGTTTACATTGGAAAATTATAAACGTCATAAACCTTCGTCGTACTCATCCATATATTCTACATCCTCTGGCAAAACCATAAAAAATGAACAATTGTTGCAACAACTATTACAGCAACAACATTACAATAGCAACAGCAATGAGAAACCGGAAATTATGAATGCTGCCGCTTATAAATCAAACAAACCAAAGGGAACTAGCAAATATAGAGCCGAAAATGACTATCACAGTGAAGATGACATGATGTATTCGTCGAAATACAATCCAGCACATAACTTTAAGCGGCCAGAAGAAGAGGAAGTGGCATACAGCGGCAATATTAAGACCTTAACCGTAGATGACATATGGTCACAACTGCAACAACAATATCTAAATAAATACACCCCTCAAGCTCAAACCATAACATCTGTAGAAATTGAGGAACCACAACAACATTTTACAATCACCAAACCGAAGATAAAACCTAAACACAAAAGAAATACCAAGAGACCGAAAATAAACAGACCAAACATCAGCTCATTCACCAATTCCTGGCCAGTTAAAACCTTAAGCTATGGCAGTAGCATTAGCAGCAATAGTAATAATAAACATTATAAACACCAACATAAGCAACCGCAACATCAATATAATGAAGATCTGTTCGCCTCTCTACCCTCAGCCTCTGCATTCAACAGCGGTAGACTTACTTCCCATAGGGATGCAGATTTATTTGCTAAAACCCCTTTTAACAAATTTACAGCTTCAAATGGTGATGATGATGTTGACGATAACGAGGATGATACTAGCGAAATAGATGACAGTCGAGCTGCACTATACAGTGAGGACAACGAAGATGAAGTAGATATTTATGCTGATAATAATCATGATGAATCACTTGAAGATGCTGTTTATCAACAGCGTGGCAAAAAGTTTATAGGCCATACAGTTTATGGTCAACATAGTCATGCAAATAATCCTTTTAATTACCATGATCTCTACGGCTCTTATAGTACACCCGTTGCTGCAACAATTGCGACAAATATACAACCATCCACTTATCATCCCAACAACTTGGTGTCCACCACTTCACCTGCCTATACAACAGCTGCCAGCAGTAGTACAAGTTCATTTTTAACGGCACTATCACAACATCCATCTACATCATATCAATGGCGTACACAACAAAATTATCCAGCCTCCTATCAAACTTATCACTTGCAGCATCAACAACAGCAACCACAACGGACATCGTCAACAGCAACAACAACTGCAGAAGCAATTGTCGTCGTTGGTGGAGGAGGAGGAAGTGGAGAAGAACGATATGATGAGCATCATAAACATCATGATCAACATCAGTATAATAATGCTGCTTTACGTCTATCCAAAAATACTATTACACAAACACCTAACACCATAACCACCTCAAAATTTTTACCCATACAATCAAATGATTTTAGAGTAATATCATCATCATCATCCTCACCCATTTTGTCTTCTTCTCCTACTATCGTAACATCAGCCAAATCTACTGCACAAACACCACCAGAACGTTATAAAAAACGTAAAAATCGCATTAAAACCAAAAGGAATCGTATTGTGGTCATTTAGTAAACTTAATGTAACTTATAAATAACTGCAACAGTACGAAGGAAGTGTAAATGTTGTGTTGCATTACAAAAGTAGAACAACATGTTAATACTTTACCACGTAGACTGTGTGACATAATACAACAGTTTTATGTTTTGCCTTTTAACTTTCTATGTGCATGTTTGTTAATGTCTAACGGTTTAAGGGTTTATGTCTTGACTTTTCCACAAATAAGTTCAAATATTTGTTGCTGTATACTTTTAGGCGATTACTAAGATTATATATGTATTATTATTGTTGATTTCATTTTATTTATTTTTAATTATCTGTTTCTCCTTTTGGTATTAATGAATTTAATAATAATGTTATTTATTGTATTTTAATAAAGTAAAACATAATAATGATGTCCCAGTGGTTTTAAAAGACTTTCATAAGAATTGTAAAAGTTTAATAATTTTGATAAACCTTTAACAATCGAAGTCAACTTCTGTAATATTTGATGTACTAAAAACTTACCGAACTTGCATTAACATTAACAAAATATCATGTCTTACCTGTAAAGATATGGAAAAGTAAAATTTAATTGTTATAAATTAAAAAAACATATAAAATAATGATACCCTACTCAATTTTATGGAGCTGCTTTGGATGTTTAACCCTACGCAATTTCATAGTACTAGAATCATTATCAATTTGTGGATGCCTCACTCTAATACTAAAAAAACTATCTGAGGTATATTTCATAAAAATATCTACAAAATATATAACAATTGGACGGAAATTCGGCACGTAATTTAAATACTACAAATTGCCAAACTTCACTAAATTTCACGTATATTTAAACAATCCTCACTTCAAGTGGTGACATTTGTATAAAGATTAAACAAGATAATAAGCCAATTCAAATGAAAATGATAAGGTTCTTAAGAGATTCAGACAATCTTTCGTTAAATTATGGACAATTTTTTTATTAACTGCTCCTGCATCTAACTTATTTCAATTTATGATCAAGAATATCCCTGTAAATGTACTTCGTGACATTCGCCCTTTTGTATCCTGACTGGTTTTACGGACGTTTCAGTAGGCATTATCATGAAATATGTCTCCAATTATGGTGCTGTCCATTAAGCGAGTATCTGATTTGGAACAAACAGCTCGCTATATATACGTGTATAAAAATCCTGTTTGGAGGCCTTGGCCAATCCACTGCTCATCTTACACATTTACTGACTAATAACACGGTAACAAATGTTTTGTTGACAGCCTATTCTCCTTATAGAAATGTAGGAAAGTCCTTCGACCTTTTTCATTTTCAATATGAATCATCTTTGTGTTAAACCGTTTCATAAAAATATCTTTAGAAATTTTAAAAAGTTTTACATGGATCTTTAGAAGCCAGACTGCCCTCCAACCACTATGAGAACTTGTTAAAATTATGCTTCAAATAAAATCTCCGAGCCAAATTTCATCAAAATAGCTTTAAAATGTGGCTTGAAATTTGTACACAAAATATAAAAGATGGGTTTTGATGGAGGGGGATGGATTACAAACATTAACATAAACCGATTTTACCATCACCATCTTTAGTGATGCAGTGGTTTAAATAATATTTAAAACGGAGAAATAACGATTTTCACGGCCTTTTCCAACTTTCTTTTTCAAATATAACTGTTTGCTTTTTGAATTGATTTTAAAGTTTTAGAACTATTATGGTTGTGGAAATCATATATAAACTGATTAATGAAATGATACCGATTGAAATGAATCTAAATTTATTATGATCATATTAAGATCAGGGCTTGTATTTAGATTTTAGAACTTAAAAAACATACTTTTGATTATTTCAAGATTTTGCAATGCAAATAAGTGAATTGTCGGGAAATCTTGGTATTAAGCAATTTTCCATATTATGCCTAAAATTTTGAAAAAGGTAGAATTTAATTATAAACAAAAACACCATAAACCTTGTGTTCTAACCACATTATTGAAGATATTTGAAAATAAGATTCTAACTGATGTTTTGTTAAACTTTTATATAATAATCAGCCAAAATCAAAGAACATTGAGTTCTTTAACCTCGAAACTATTTACCTCAAAGAGTCAACTATTTAATTAATATTTTATTAATTTTATTGCCTCTAGCGAAAAATCAAAGAAAACTTTTAAGGACAGCAGTTTCATATTATTTTCTTTTATTTACTTTTGATTAATTACAATCATAATAAAATATCAAAATTTTTTATGTAAAGAAAACTTATAATTAATTTTCAAAAAAGAAAAATAACATCATATCATGATGACATTTTGTTTTTCTTATTTTACAACCGAAAATTGCTTATTGCAATTGACTTAATACTCACACCCCGAGATTACAAAATATACTAACACATATAGATTTTTCTCAAAAAAATATTATAATAGATTTTTATTAAGGTTTTTCTTTATTGATAGGCGCTTAATAAAGCAAAAAACAAACATACACATACATGCATACATTTTTATAGAGGTCAACATATGTTGTTTAACAACCTAATTACAGTTATATTAATGTGTTATATAGCGTACCACAACACCACTACTACCACCATCACCTCCACATTTCGTGGGGAGTTCCTTAACACAGGGGTATTTAGCATGACCTTTTCTTTGTTTACTCCAAAATATATAAATTTTTTGTTATTTTTGTTGCTTCTCCTTATGACTTGACATTATTTTAATGTGTTAAAAGTGTGAAAAGAAATTAATGTTAATGATGAGGGAAGAAACGGAAATACTGAGGGTGCTTGATTTCATTACAATGACAAATAATAACAAATATACACATATGTTTGTTTATGTACATATTTACATGTACATATATGTATCCACATATGATTATTGACATACATGCAGAGCTGTAAACTCTTTATTACATTTCGTTTTATTAATTAGTATTCTGCTTATCTCAGAGTCATTTTCAAAATCATAAGATATTAAAATTACTCTATTTACAAGATTTTATTAAAAAACAAGTAAGAATATTATATTCGGCTTGGCCGAATCTTTGATACCCACCATCAAAAGAGGTTAAATAAAGTAAGTGCTGAAGTGG
>JACGTJ010039179.1:0-10235 GCA_014858695.1 Chrysomya rufifacies | reverse complement strand
TTTTTTTTTTTTTTTTTTTTTTTTTTATAAAAATCTTTCCTTTTAACGAAACTAAAACTATATAAATAATTTAAAATTTTATCCAATTTCGGTGACTAATTTATATAATCTCTTTTATGTATTTGAATTTTAAAATAATTTCCGAAAATCTCATGCATAATATTCCATATTCAAAATTTGTTTTTTTTTATCATTTACAATTGCCATTATTTTCCTAGCAGCACTTTTCCTTATATCAAGAGTTGGCCATCAGCCAACATAAAAGACCACGTTTACTTTTAAGTCAAAAACGTCTTTTAAAGCACTTTAAACATCTTTTTTCTTTTCTTTAACCGTTCATTTTCTTTCGTTTTTTCTTCTTCCTTTCTTAAGCATTTGCATATTTCTTTTCTTTTTAACATTCACTGGCATTTCAAAAAAAAAAAAAAATCACTTTAAGTATTTTTCCACTCAATTTCAAAAAAAAAATTGTATCTTCACTTTTAATTAATTTAATGATTTTAAATTTTATTTATTAAATTCTTATCGTTTCCAAAATTTTATCTTACATTTTCTTTCTTCAGAAAAGATCATAAAAATCACAATTTTTTCCCTTGTTTTTTCTTTTTCTATACTTCAGAAATATTCTAAAATATTCTACCGTTTTTGTTGTAGTTAATAATTTTAATAGTTTTTTGTTTTGTTGTTTTAAAACAAGTTAAGTTTTAGTTAAAACCGCTTTAATATTTGAAACGTTTGCATGTTTCAACCACGTCTTTACACCAACTGAATTTAAGCCATTTAAACAAATGTTGGTTGACTAACTGGCTTAAACTGTGGGGTTTCGGCTCACTAGTTTAAAGAGTAAACGAGGTAGAGAGAGAGAGCAAGTAACTACAGAAAAAAAAGAGTTTAAATTAAAAGTAATTTTTTACCCAAATAATGATCATTCATACTATAATTAACATAATAATGATCATTATTATTTAGTAAACTAACTAAACATCATTATAATAATGATCATTTGCTAACACTGCGATCTCAAATCTTTTAAATGCTAATGATGATTAACAAAAAAATCTGTAATACGAAAAAAACAAAAAAACTTGTTATTATCTCGAATATGCAAGAGCATAAACAAGTTCATAGGGAGCAAGAGAGTAAGAACTAAATTTTATTTTATTCTCATTACTCAATATTCCTTTAAGCCGGTATTTTTGTTTTTATAGTTATTTGTAATCATTTTTATAGTTCGTGAAAGTTAAGGGGGAAGGAGAAAAGAAAAGGCCTTTTAAAATGCCTCTTGTATACATTTCTAATTCTTATGAGTTTATATTAAAAGATGTGGATGAGGTACAATTGAGTTACTGACTATTTGAATAAAAAGCTGACATTTGGACATCGGGAATTTATAATCCGTACACATTGAGGTAAACTGGAAGTCGTATTTTTTTATAATGATCTCACCAAGCTACAGAAAAATTTTGACGTTCTAGTTTAGGCTCTGAAGAAGAACATGAAAAACTGCAGGAAAATTGGAAAGTACCATTGAAAAACTGATAGCAAGACACCAAAGAAATGTTAAAAAGGCAAACCAGTTCGAAAATAAGAATAGTCAGCAAAAACACTTACAGTATAAGTGACTACAAATACAGCTCCTTTTATGCTAAATGAGATGAAACTTAATTTAAATAAGCTCGTACTATACGAATACGGTAACATCTTGTTGAAAACGAAAAAGATGATGAACTGATTCTTTCTCCTCTTCATCCAGTAACTCATGAGGATTTATTTTTAGCGTAAATTCTCTCACGCAACTTATCTTGTTACAAATTCAATACGTTCCCAATTATAAATATATTTGGCAACCGTAACCAGAGGATCCAGAATTTCTTTACGTGACCTCATTTAAAGACAATCTGCGTACCGTATATTAAGCACAGATTAATTAGACCACTATGAAATTGCGAAACTCGATTAAATACAAGATAACAAAACGAAATTCACTTACACTCTACAAATTTATCAGACTAAATGAGTACATTTAATAGACAAAGTGAAGTAATATTGATCCCGGTTTGGTAGTAGGTTTTAGATACTTTGTCGTTGTCGGTATTTAATTTCTTATAATCAGACAGCTATATAAACAGATGAACCTCGTATTATATAATAATACTATATCCTTCTGAAAACTTTAGAGTTGGATTCTATACGTCCATCTGGACGGCTGACTGGCTGGCCGTATATACCTTATTTTCTTTATCTTAACCCATATGCCAAGTTGCATATTATTCGGTTTATTATTTCAGCTAGACCCTACACAAATGTAACCCATATCTCGCTTAAGTAATGTGTAATTTAATAAAATTAATAGTGTTGTATATATTTTTCTAGATCTTTTCCAATGTCCCAAAATACATTTTAGAATTCAGCGGTGACAAAAGATTTTCATTTCAAAAGGCCTTAAAATTTTCAACAACCGTTCCCTGCTAAATACTTTACATGAGTACAAAAGTTCTACAATGTACTAGTAACGAACAGAGAAGACGTCTTTACAGTTTAATTGCTGCCAATACTTGCTCACATTGCGGAGGTGCGGTAAAGTCGTGAGTCCATATTACAATAATAAAAAAAATGTATTTATATTACCCACAGCAACAATAATAACGACAACAAAAACAAATCGGGCCGTTCTATGTTTGTTGGCTTTTACGCTTGCGTGTTCTGTTCTTTATAAATTTTTTATTAAAAAAAATAAAATACTCATTTCTTGTTTTCTTTTTTTTCAAGATATTTTCTCTTATGATTGTTTTGTTTTTTTTTAATTCTTATTTTATATTTTTGTTGTTTTCTACCTGTTCTTTCCTTAATTCTTTGTTGTTTTTATGGTGATTTAATATTTATTCTTTTCATTAGATCATATAAGAATATAAATATATAATTTTATTTAAAAGCGAACTCTGACTATAAGAAAGCGGTAGACATGTATATAGTATAACATAATATTCTGATTTGTTGTTAGTGTTGTTGTATTCTCGATCTATATTATATATATTTTTTTGTTGCTCTTTAAGACTTTGACTTTTATACAATGTAAATTTAGTATAATAGAGAAGTACCCTACACGTAACTTGAATAAAAGTACTATTGAACTTTGCTCACTAAATGGATATTTTGAAAATTTTATGTATTATGTTCGCTTATATCACTAATGATAAAGTTTCGAATGTAGGGATGAGCTTGTTACTCAACTAATAACTATTAGTAATACTTGATATGCGCTTAATGAAAAGCTTATGACCAGAATCAGAAAATTTTAACGAATATATGCTCAGTAAAAATATATGCTCAACTTCAATAAAGAAGTATGGGAATAAAAGTGCCTTCCTACTCTAAGTCAAATGAGTACACATTTCCAAAAGAACCAAGCATTAAGGAAATTTAGAGAATCTCTTCAGATTTACCAAATGCCAACTAAACTACAGACCTCTTGCCTTCTGAAATTAGTTCGGTTATTTAAATATATTACCCCACAATTAGTTCAAAATGTCGTTAATTTTGTAAGTGGTTGGGTCTCTTCTATTTGTTATAACTAAGAGAGATTTGTAAGGTGCTCTCAGTTTCTTGTTGTGGCTTAATTGATACAATTGATGTATTTTCTAATATATCTTATTTATGACCTAGAACTACAATAGAACCGAACTAGAACTTAACTGGAGCTGAACCTCAACTGAACTAGAAGTGTTCTAGAACTGAAATGGAACTAAACTTGAACTCAACTAGAAGTAAAATTCAACTGGAGTGGAATTAAACTAGAACTGAACTGCAACAAAATCAGCTCTCAATTAGAACGATATCACAACTAAACTAGGCCAAAATTAGAACTGAATTAGAGCTGAAATATATATAGACTAGAACTGAACTATAAGTAAACATAAATTGGAGTGTAATTGAACTAGAACTACAACTGAACCAACACTAAATTAGAACGAAACTACAACTGAACTAGGCCTAAATTAGAACTGAACCAAGGTGGAACTCAAAACAGAACTAAAATGAAACTGAACAATAACTGAACTAGATTTAAACTTGAACTTTTCTGGAATTCAGCTGCACTAGAACTCAAAGCGAACATTTTAGTTAAATACTGAACTAGATTTAAACTTGAACTTTGCTGGAATTCAAAAGCACTAGAATTGAAATCGAATCTTTTAGTTGAATACTTATTTGACTGTTTCAATCAAATGAACGCATATAACCAACATGTTCACTGTAGCGCTCTAAACCAAAAAGATTCTGGCAAATAATAAAAATATATAAAAATAAATGTATTTAAAATGCAGACCACATTTATATACTCAATTCATGTGTATTGTTTTGTGAAACTTTAATACAGGAAAAAAAATTTTATAGATTTTTATATAAATTAATTTAAAATACATACAACATACAAATATATAAACAAAAAATATACGTGTATCTTCTGGATTGTTGGATAAGATAAAATAGTAAAACAAAAACACTGACTAAAATACAGTTTAATTTGGTAGTTTAAACAACTTTTTTATGTTAACTGTTGCTGACCATTGCTAAGTTACAAATTGTTAAGATACATTCTTATTGTTTTTGGTTTGCTTGAGTATTACTGTGATATTTTACATTTCTAGGTCGGCTAACAAATATCAAATGATAAACATATATACAAACATATACACATATGTATAAATTGTACAAAAAATAACTTACATACATACAGACATACATTTGTGTGAATGAGAAGATAAGAATTTATGAACATTTTTGTTGCCATTTTAAAATATTTACCCTATAAACGGTATTTGACAATTTTGCAAAATGAAGATTGTTAGAAACCAGATTTTGATTAAGAACATTTTGTAAACAATATGTTTTATGTAGAATTTATGGATTTCTAACCAGTTTAAAGCAATTTGATTTTTTTCAACATATTTACCATATTTTATAAATCAATCTCTTTATACCCTACACTCTAATGTTAGTGACAGCAGATTTCTAACATTCTATTTTGGTTTATTTTGTTAAGCCATAAATTGTGGCTCAAAGTGTGTTTTCACTTTAACTCATATTCTTTTACATCATGAGTTTGTGCAAATGTCTGTGCAGCTTATGTTGATTATGAAGAATTTCTAGTTTCATTTACGAGAAAAAAATACAACTCGTCTCCTGATTCATACACACCAACATACAATCAAATATAAAATTCACTTGGTAAGGCTCATAAACTAAATGAAATACACTTCAAAAATATTTATATCTTTTATAAGGATTCTCACATATATTAACAACCAACTAAACCAACAACATCTATTTAACACACATTCATCTCTCTAAATGAGCGTTAGGAATACTAAAATAAAAAAGATACAACAAGACACTATAAGGAAAAAGTTGGTCAAACTAAAACTTTCATATTACTACCATATTTTGCAAAATGGAGAGAGAGAGAAATGAAAAAATACTTAAATTAAAAACCAAAAAACTAAACAAAATAAAAAATAAAGTTGAAATGCTCATAATGAAGCAGAAACCATTAGGCCTCAGGGATTACTTTGGAAAATAACCAAAGTTGTTGTTATTTAACACACACATATGAACACATTAGATTTTTCTCTTCTAAACACTTAAAATATATTGAGATTTAAACTAGTAGCTTCAAATCAGCCTGAAGGAATAAAATATTTAACAGATAAAGTAAGAAATACAACCAAAAAAACACACTACTTATATATTTTGTTTTAAGGCTCATTTCCATTGTCACTTCCCAAGATAAATTTCACAGATTTTTACAATTTCTTTTAAAAAATATAGGTTTTGTAGTTCTTCAGACAAAACAAGAAAGATTATATTCGGCTTGGTCGAATCTTTGATACCCACCATCAAAAGAGGTTAAATAAAATAAATGCTGAAGTGGGCAGAATGTGGGCGGGCCACGCCCATTTATCCATTTGTGCATACAAATGTGGTATTCATGTTATGATATAACAAAGAAATTCCAAACAAACCTTATGTAAGAAAAATATTTGTGTCAAATTTCGTCTTCCTAGTTCATCCGGTGCGGTCAACAGACACACAGACAGACAGACGAACGGAGATCTATCCGTCTGTCTGTCTGTCTGCCTGTCTGTCTGTTTAAAGCATGATTGAGTCTATCAACATAAAAAGGTTACTTAATGGACACTTTTGCGATAGTTTCATCAACAACAATCTTCCAAATGCTGGCAGGGTATGTATGTATCTAACATACAAATGAATATTTATATACATATGTACATATGATGAATATAATATTAAAGCCAAAGTACTGATTAAATATATTATATATCCATCTATTAAATATATTTATTCTTCTATGGAAATGACTAATATTTATTTTATTGAAAATCATTTTGTAGATTTAAAAATTTTAAACAAAAAAATATTATTTTCAAGAGAAATTAGGTAAATTTAATAAATATAAATTTCAAATTTTGCACAAATAAGATACGAGGTTTATAGTTAAATGACCTTGTTCATTTAAGTACAATTATATATGTATGTATTAGTATATTGTATAGATAACGTGACCACACGGTTTCTATTAAATAGCGACACCCGACCAATTCAAAAGTGAGATTGTAAACATAATTTAATAAAAGTCCTGGGCAAAGTACGTTTGTATGGATGTTTGTAACATAAAGAAAAACACAGCATCACTTTCCGAATTTATTTAACGATGTCCCTACAAACATTATCGAAACTCTACAGTTTGTAATTTTCAAGCTATTGTATTGAAATTTGGCACAAATAAATATTTTGACACTGGGGCCAAGCCTTTTTATTCAGTAATGGTAAATTATTTCACCTAGCTCCTATGCAAACGAATAAAATATGTAGGTTAGATTATAATTTTATAGATATTTTGATGAGGATGAACGAAACCTGTAGAAAATGATCAGGATCTTTCCTTTAATTCACAAAGTTCCAAAACAAATGACCAATATAAGGGTCTTACTACATACAATGCGTAAATATATGAGTAAGGTTCGCACTTTTAAAGTTATATTGGTAAAGTTTGGACCGGTTTTATATAATATCGAAAGCTATTTAAATTGCTAAAAACTAGTCCATTAATACACCTTGCATATGGTAGGTTAGGTTAGGTTACGTTATAATAAACCTATTACAATAAAATGTTCAAATAGTACATTGAAAAAGTACTATAAAGAGAAACGTAAGACAACAAAAATAAACAAATATTATATTTTTCATACGAAAACAAATAAACTGAACGACAAAGGTACGTACATATATAGTGAAAAACTGATAACAATTTATATTTATAGTAAGTGTTTTTTTGTTTATAAACAAATTCACACAACTAGTACAGTGCGTTTTAGAAGTTTTTCTTATTATTACCACAACATGGAAGCTGGTACTATTCTATGTTGTTCTAGTTATGTCTGTCCGTCTATCAGTTGAAAGCATTATAGAGATCGCGCCAATGGAGTTAAGAAGACACAAAATTCGTTTTAATTATTTCTCCTTGTAAGGTTCGCTTGGTATTGGGCGGAATCATTTCATAATAAGGAAAGTTATAGACCGAAAAACCATAAAAATGGAACATTTTAGAGCATTTAAGTACATAATAAGACATAAATATAAAACTAAAGAATGTAAACAATTTTAAGTGAATCATGACCTATATCAAATATAGGTGTTGGTATGGATTTCAGGACATCCGGTTATAACAGGCACTATAAGATGAATGTACCGCATGCGAATCGTTCTTGGATGAAGAAGTTGTATATATAGACATTCTAACTCCTCTGGTTGTTGTAGCTAATAGAAATTCTAACTCCTCTGGTTGTTGTAGCTAATAAAATTGATTCGGCACTTGATGAAACTGCAGCTAGATATTCTACAATTGACACTTATTGCTACCAGGCCTTCGTCCTTAAAAGGTAGTTCAGTCGCAAAAAGATGCTGTACCAATTCTTTCCTATATAAACAGTTCCTTTTATAATCATTTTGAGGAGAAATCAAACGTACGAGTGTAATCATGTGATGGAACCTTATAAAAGCTTTATCATTACCCTATCGAACGACAACAAGGTTTGATTTCTTTTGCGTAATCTAAGAGATTAAAGCGTTCTTGATATTCTATAAGGGTCCAATACAAACAAAGTGCTCAAGTGCTCAATCATTTATTTACTGGTCATCACAACCATACAAATTAGGAGGTCGTAACATGCGACAGCATCATTTTAGAACGTTCCGCTTACTGCACATTCATCGGAGAATGGTTATAGAATGTGGGTTGTCTACTAATGTTATATTAAAGCCTCAAAATTGGAGTAACGGACATGTTCGTCGGTGCACAAATGCCTCACTGCAAATCAAGATAGATGGAAATATGCTTAGTTTTCAAGTAGAAGGAAACATAAAATCCGATTTTATTTTTACATTAGAATATTTTTAGATTAGGACATCCCTACTACGACTTTTGTTGGAATTGCCGTAACGAATTATAGCAGGAAACAGTTGAACACTGTCTATGTTACTATGATGTTTTATCAGCGTTAAGGGCAAAATTTCTTGACAGCTTGCGAATACAATCTAGAGAACACTACCCTAATATCGATACTAGAATTCATTGTGGCAACTGCTTGATATATTATGGACTAAGAAATGTCATTCTCAACATAGAAATATTGTCCTCAATATAGAAATGTTGTGCTCAACATACAATAGACCACTTGGGTAACAAAACCCATTGAGCTGGAACATTAATCCTGTCCATTTCATTTAATAAGTAAGTAATGGTAATGGTATTTCTAATATATTTTATGTAACATATTTCACTTTTAAAATCACTGTATTATAACGTCAAATTCATCTGAAAAGATCACCGGATTTTTTCTTATTTCAAAAGGAATGTTTTTATTTATTTTTTTTTTTTTTTTTTTTTTTGTTAACAAAGCATTTCCTTTTAATAAAATATTTTTGAGCACATTTCTTAGGAATAACAAAAGAAAAACATATTATAATGTATATTTAACAAGAAATTAAAGAAACAAAATATATAAATTTTTATTACAAAAAAAAGAACAAATCATTATTAAAGCGCAATACGCAAATACTATAAATTAATAAACATGTTCATTAACCCTTGGCAAACAATGGCCATTCATCTTAATACAATATTATATTCTGTTTAAAAGCTACTTAAAACAAGCTTAAAATTCTTTCAACAAAAACTTAGTATGTATTTTGCATATAGTATTGATTATAATTAATCAAACTAATAAATTCTCCAATTTCCGCTTGATAGCCATGGCGTACAATTTTATTGCCCAGATAAATGGTATATTTAATGAATTTATCAAATTCTAATTCATCATTAACCAATTTTTCATAGCGAGAATGTGTAAAATGTTCATTGCCAGGTTTCAATTTAAATTCTCGTGATTTTAAATTACTGCAAAGAGAAATACAATATAAAAGGTTAAAAATAATGGCTGCATTTATTATACAATTTTAATTGTATATATGTACAACTTATAATATATAAATAGCTTTATAAATATATAAAAATTGTGTAATTATGTCACTCACTTGTAGAAACGTAATGATATTTTAAATACATTTTCTATGGTATTATAAAATTCGGCACTTCTCTTATTCAGCATACACAAAAACAATATACGTTTTATATAGTTGGCATGCTTCCTATATATATCTTCTATGGTCTTTGCCGTCATCAGTTCATCTTTAAATGTTTTCCATGATGCCTGCAAGGCATTAGCGGTAATGTGATTTTGTAAGGCATGCACAAAATGATAAAATTTATGACGGATTAGCTGTACATGACGATATTGTGGTGATTTTAATATGGCACTGCCATGTTGTTTAACCGCTTCCTTGAGTATTTGATAGGCTCTTTCCAAAATCCAACTTATACGTCGTACACGTATAAGATATTTGAAAATATTAGCATATTGTTCGAGTGTTTCGGGATTTAATATGAGATTTAATGGCCAGTTAATGCGATAACTAAGACTGAGATTGTTAAGAACATCGGGGGAGTTAAGTTCAAATTTTTCGGGTACATCGTTGACAATGAACGAGAGATTTTCGGCATTCTTATCTTTACCTAAAAACGATCAAAGAAAGATGCACAAAAATGACACAATTTAGTTCAGTTTCAGTTTTAGTTCAGATCTAGATCAGTTCTAGTT
>JACGTJ010039104.1:0-14090 GCA_014858695.1 Chrysomya rufifacies | reverse complement strand
ACTAGAACTGAACTAGAACTGAACTAGAATAAAATAAAATTTCAATAAAAAAAGCTTTAAAAAGCTGTTGGAATTCTATGTAGCATTTAAGGTGGTTTTAGTATTCGGTTTAATCACTATCTTTATTCGACTCATATTTTTGCATACCTTGTAAGGTATGTTAGCTTTGGTAAAAGAGCGTAATTCATATTCTGTAAAGAACCTGCAATTAAGAATACTTGAAAACTATAATGTACGCACTCTTCTTATATGTATATACAATTGTAGATATAATTTTTTACATGCTTCTTTTTTTAATCATTGTTTTTCTGTGCCGCACTTTTTTTTTGCATTATATTTCTGACATCCAAATAATGCCACACACAAAGTTGTTACTGTTAAATACTCTGCTACCATCACGTACGTATGCCAAGTTTTTATCAAAATAATTTTCTTTTACCATCTGGTTTCGCAAACAAAGTCAAAGTGTGGACTACGTTTATAACGAAATGCTAAAAAAAGTAAGGAAAAGGGAACGAGATTGTCGAGGATGTTCATGTAATTCTCGTAGCTGGTGATGCACGTATCCTATTCCGACTACCCATGAATATACTATTGTACCACCTAGCTTCATTTTATAACCATTTTATATATAGGTTTTAAATTTTAAAGTAGGCGTGGCAGTTATGCAGTAGTCTTGGTACTACTAGTAATCTTCATATAGCTATAATAATCGTTCGTTAAAGTCGTATATAGAAAAAGAAGCACTACATTTAGCCACGCAAAGTCATAAAACTGTCAGTGTGATTATGATGTGTACTTGTTCTACCCAATCTATACGAGTTGTACTTGCCACAGTTAGTAGTATGTATGTATATAGTAAATGTTTGTAGGTTTTTACTTTCATACATTTAGCATTTCAGCATGTGTGCCCCAGCAGACAATTATCAAGAACAAGTTTTAGTTAAAGTTTTGCTATTTTTTTGCTATTAAACATTTTGTTGTAGCATAGTGGTTGAGCAAAAAATTTAAGATTTAGCAGGATATTTTTATTTGTAGCAGGATAACATCATAATTTAAAGATGTTTTTGTGTGTGTGTCAAGATAATTATTTTTATTATTTATTAATTACCCAAGACAGTAGTAGTTCATTTTTTGCCTGCTGCTATTTGTTTTAGAATTTTAATTAATTTTAACTATTTTTATAAATTGTTGAAACTGATTGACGTTAGTAAAAGAAATTTGTTGGCTAATAAGTCACAAAGGTATTTGTTGTGAAAAGTTTTAATTTTACTTTATTACCTTGAAATGTTAGATGAAATTAATTATTAGTGTTAGACATTGTATTTATGTATTTATTTCAGATTCGTATATAAAACATTTATATGCAGAGAATTTTCGTCAATATTACTAATATTTTGAAATGTATTTCCTTGATTTAAGTTGAATAAACCCGCATTGGTTCAAATATACATTTAAAATCAAGCAATTATTCTAGCTTCAAAACCCTAAACAAATAAAACTGACCAAAGTTCATTTCATCTTGCAAAACCTTAATAAATATTTTTTCTTTTTTTTTTGCTCTTTTTCTCATTTGGCACAATAATTGTAGTTAAAATTACCATTGAATTAAATTTGCTGAATAAACCTAAAGAATGCAATTATATTGCTGGATAATTTTGCCTCATCGTATATATATATTTTTTTAAATTGTACGTATTCCTTTAGTAAAATTTGAAAAAGCTGTAGAAATAAAGAGTATATGTTCATTTAACCATGGATTTAATTGAGTTATTATGTTTTGTATTATTTTGGCCTGGACTTTTCTATAAGGAACCAGCAACAACTTTGCAAGAAATGAACAGAAATTTCGCGATCATCATTACACAGAGAGAGGGCATTATCATTATTTTGTTGAAAGATTGCGATCTGGGTGGCTTCTGATGTTTGTTTATTTGGCCGAACATATTTGTTATTTTATTTTACATTTCTTTTTTATAGCTCAACTGAGTGAGAGATAGAGTTAACATCTGTTACGTTAAGAAAAATTGCAATTTCAATGTTTAAACAAAGAACATTATAAAACAAAGTGAAGTAAGAAATAAGTAATAAAAAAAACTGTCTTAAAACATGCGTGAAATTATTACGACCACGAAATATAAACATTTGCAATGTACGCAAAACAAATATATATTTTTAAAAGAGAGGGTCAGATAGGTGTCTTTTGAACAGAGTTACCGAATGAGAAGTTTTTCTATACGTACAAAATTTTTGTAGTGTAGTTCAAGTTTAGTTCAATTGCAATTAGTTCTAGTTCAGTTCAAATTTTAGTTTATTTCAGTGTTAGTTTAGTTCTAGTTCAGTTCTAGATATTTTTCCTTTTAAACCAATTTTTTTCTGGTAACTCTTTAATTTTCATGATACAAGTTAATTACACAGAAAAAAATGTAAATTCTGATCATTATATTAAAACGCAGCTAAAGTTAAATGAATATTGCTAAACGAAGTAATAATTCTTTAAGGTGAATTATTTTCTTTAGACATCTAAATAGAGTGTTCAGAGTTTCACATATATTCAATATGGAATGAGAAGGCAATGAGGGTCTCATGTATGCATGTCTACCGCATTTGACCCTCTTTTACTTTGACAGTTGATTTGTTTTTATATCCAATTTCGGCTTAAAGTCAAGAAGTGTGTGCGAATCTCGATGAAAGCATTATTTCCTGAAACATTGTTATTTAGTATTAAAAACAATTTAGTATATATTGCGCATATTTTGGAAAAAAAACGATATAGTTTGTGATGGTTAAAATTTATTACTGATTTTTTTTTCTCTTATAAATTTTACTCGTACCACTAATCAACAATAATTGAGTTTGAATTTGTAACTAAATCTTGTGAAATTCTTGCCATAACTCAGATCATACTTGATTTCCAGCACTGATCACTTAATTAGACTCAATCATGTAAATTGAGTTTATAAAATATTTAAATTGACTACACTTGAATGAATACTATTCACTCGTACAAACGAAAAAGAGTAAAACAGAAAAAAAAGACAAAACTTCATGCTTATAGATGATTGAACAGACGACGTTATATGAAAAACAAATAAAGTTGATCAACTGTCATCATGTGAAGAATGTATGTATGCTCTTACCACATGTGGAATGCCACAGCCAGTCACATATTCACTAAGATTTACATAGTGATCAATTGTTCATTGTTACACGATGAGATGATGATGATGACAATAATGCTGACGACTAAACTTTATGAAATGACCAGTGGTCTGGTATGAGACCCAGTCTCTCTGGCCTAGCCTTGAATTATTCATAGGTTTTTAGTTGTTGGAGTGATCGTGACAAAGTGAAGTTGTGATTGACAGATTGACACGAATTCAACGCATACTTGTTGCATTTTTATCAAAAAAGTTCTTTTTTAGCTTGTGTATTTTGTATTCATTCAATTTGAATGACCACAAAACAAACATGTAAGTTATAAAAACCTAAACACAGCAAAAAATGTAAATCCTCTAGAGAGAGGTTATCCTCTTTATAGTACAAGTCATTTTTTTATTGCTATTTAGATTAAACCATTTTTTCTCGTTTGTGTGGCAAATAACATCTGTAGCTTTTGGGCTTGTATCATGTGATGATACCTTCAGTTTTTTTGTTTATTTTTTGCTAGACAACCTTTACGATCATCTTCATATGGCATGCTTGATTTTGCATTGACAAATGATAAATAAACTTGACATTTTATTTAATGATTTTTTTACCAATGCATAATTTCCATTTAGTGTATTGTGCATTCACGAAAACCTTAAATAAAAAGGTACATATCCTCTGTTAGTTTTGATCTTCTTTTGCATTCCATGTAGTCAAAGTGATTGTGTTTGAAGTTTTTATAGTTTCATACGATCGCCTGGGTAGATCAAGGACAACCACAAAAAATTATTATTTTTTATTTGAAAATTGCAAAAGATTTTACATCTTTATATTTGGAAAGAAATCTAGCTATATGAAAAACAATCTTGAACTAAAATAAAAGTGTAAGAATGTCATTTGTTTTGGAGGGAAATTTTTATAAAGGTCTATTGTATGGATTGAAAAGTAACTTCCTATAAAGCATTTTTATTCTCTTTATAACTTTATTTTGAAGTATTTCAAAATACTTATATTGTGATATGATTTTATTTTAATTATTAACGTAGGTCAACTGTATGCTGTTTACTGTATTCGAATAATATCATAAGACGTTTGTGACAAGGATGAAGATCAGTTCTAAAACTCGTTTCGATCTTTTTTATATTTACAGTTTTCTAAAAATGTCGTCTCTTATGTAGTAACAATAGACTAAATTTATCAAATTCAACATATCAAACATATTTTGCTAATAATTTTTAAAAGGCTATATCTCGTTAACCGATAAGTCTAAACCTTAGAGCAAATTCTTTTCTTAAGCCCACTATTGAACCAATTCTATACTCATAGAACTATGTTCATTTGACAGCACACTTGAGCTTTTTTGAGCTAGCCCACCTCCTAATCTCTGGTCATTGAAGTCACTAGACCTGTAGGCCTTATATGATTCTATTCTAAACAAACTACAGAACTTGTTAACAAAAGAGGAATTTACAGTTGATGATCTTTTTAAAGATTTTTGCTGCTAAATCTCTGATTTCAAGGGATGAAGTTACGCTCAAAAGTATTCAGGGTAGTGGGAAATTTTCGAATAGCCATTATAGTTATCAGAACCTCTAAAGAAAAATAAAAAGCTTTACTTAGTGCTGAAACTTAGACAATGAATTTCTGTACCAGAATTTTCCTGGAATTTAGCGCCATTTTGGATCCCATAATCCCCGGAAAACTTATGGAAATTTAATTGTAGAATATTGCTTGAAATACTAGAAAATAGGTGATTTTCGAAAATTTCCTAAAAATAAGAATATTTTTTATATCACTTTCTTTTTCGATTACTTATGTTTAGAGACAATTCTATAATGATTGGTTATTTTTCCTGTTGGAAATTTTCAAAATCAGTTTTGATTTACCAGGAGGCGAAAAACGGAAACAGAAAGTAAATATAAAAAAAAAATATACAAACGAGTTGCTATTGAAAACTTAGTTCAAAGCCAGAGTATAATAACTAATATCCTAACTATTAAAAGTACCTAACGTTTTGAATGTATTTCGTAAAATTTTTCCGACCCAATGGGAAACTCAAACGAAATACCAAAAAAAGTATTTAAAATTTATATAAATGAATAGATAAATTTTCAACTGGTTTAATTCAAAGAAGACAAATTAAAATGTGAAAATTTTTCGGTTATTAAAGTGAAAAATTTGTTGAAAAAGATTAGTGATTGGTGTTGTTTCTCTTCGCACTATTCGTACAGTATTCGTATGTGAAAAGAGAGAAATGGTATTGTGGTAAATATTCTGTACGAAACGTAAGACATTTCCAGTTTAAATGGATAAAATTATGTTTATACTTTTCAATAATCTGAGATATGAAAGTTTGATCAAAAATGGATTAATTTGCTAATATAGCAAATTAATCCATTTAATTAATTAGGTACTTGTATATGTACCTCTCATCAAAATGATTATGTTGATTACCAAAAATCGTTCAAATTAATACAAAACAGTAAGTACAATACCAAAAATATTTTCAATTAAAACATTAACTGAAAGATTAAAGTCAGTAATAAGAAATGGAAATTTTTGTGTTTTAGTTATTCACTTAATTAATTTAATTAACTTATTAATTGGAAATATTTTTCGATGTTTTACTAATTTGAATTAATTTGAACGATTTTAGCTAATTGATATGATCATTTCGGTGAGAGTTGTAGATTAACACCTTTTTACGATTGCTATCAGATATAATTTGTCATTTTAATACCATGATATGTCATTGGTTTCTGAAAAAATTTCCAGCTAACAGAAAGCTATTGACTTTAAATGATGTCAAAAAGATGAAACAAACCTGTAGGGAGTTGTAAAGTTTACTTGCATAGTAAATAGCTGAGTTAAAAAAACGTTTTTCCCTTATCCAATATTAACTTTTGCCTTAGCAATATGAACTACATAATACCTAGACTATTTTGTCTGATATTCTAAACACCCTAACTGCCTAACTCATTGAAAAACTGATAAATTGTTTGACTAAGGAAGAATATGCAAACGCATGCATATTTCATATACAGCTGTACAATATTTTTCCCTTACAGCAATATTTGTTGCTGCTGCCGTTGTTGTTTCGTTGTACTGTCATTTGCTATAGTACTTTATTTTTATTTTTATCATACCTAAGATTTGATTCATCTTCTTAATTTTTACTTCTTATGTTGTAGATTTTTGAATATCATTACTTAGATAAGAAGTGGTCACAATAATAATTCTGTTCTTTTCTCATTTTGATGTTGTGTTCATGTCATTCTTATATTTTCTAAGCATTAATGTTAGTTGTTCTTGTCATATATTTTTTTGTTCAACTTTTCATTATGATTTCAGTTGTTTTGTACGCTCATCTGCAATTAGTTTAGTTAATGTTGAGGTTGTCTGTCGTAGTTGTTGTTGTTGCAACAACAGTTGTGGCTTTAATTATTTTCAATGTTTTTGTTTTGTCGTATTCCTTAGTAACATTACTAGTAATATCATAATAATCTTCATCATCATTATTGTTATATCTCATCGTACTTTTAGTTTGTCGTTGTGAAATCTTATCGTGTTTTTTTTATTGTACCACTTCATCTGTCGCCACAATATCGTTCGTCCATTCATGTAAAGATTATGATGGACTTTTGTCATATAGAAATTTATCAAGGTAATCATTGTGATCTCTTGCAGCGTTAATGAATATCATTAAATTTTTTTAAACGCCAGGCTTATCAAAAGATCACTTTATTTGTGTACTTTATTATTATTATTTTTTTTTTGTGCTTTCAGATCTTCCTTTAATTTTTATTCCTTTTGTTTTAATGTTATTGTGCGTTTGTTTGTTGTACAGACTTTTGTGTTGATATAATGTTTTGAAGTTTTGCGACATGAAATGAGATGGTCTTAACATGTTTATGTATAAGCTGGGGTTATTAAATTTAAATGATTTCCTTTGAGACATTTGATGTAGTTCGGCGATTAAATCAATGTTTTTATTGTTTTAAAAATAAATTAATATGTGTTTTTTGTTATTATCTAATTTTGTTTTTGTTTTTCTTATGATATAATATTAAATCATAAAAAATTACATACTAAAAATAGTAAATTTTTGAAAAATTTACAAAAAATAGTAAATTTTTAAAAAATTTAATAAAAATACTGAAAATTTTTTAAAAAAATTAAAAATAGTAAATTTTTTAAAAATTTAATAAAATTGATGAAAATTTTTTAAAAAGTTATTAATATTACTAAAAATTTTGGAAAAATTTACTAAAACAGTTTTGAAAAAAAAAAACTAAAATTTTCTGAAAAATTTACTAAAAATATTACAAATTTTTGAAAAATTTACTAAAAATATTGAAAATTTGTGAAAAATTTACTACTAAAAAATTTTGAAAAATTTACTAAAAATGTTTGAAGAACTTACTAAAAGTACTAGAAATTTTTGAAAAATTTACTAAAAATAATATTTTTCTGAAAAAAATACTAAAAATTGTAGATTTTTGGAAAAGTTCACTAAAATTATAGATTTTTGGAAAAATTTATTAAAAATAGTAAACTTTTTCCAAAAATAGTAAATTTTAGTGAAAAATTTACTAAAATAGTAATTTTTTTTCTAAAAATTTACTGAAATAGTAAATTTTTGGAAAAATTTACTGAAATAGTAAATTTTTGGAAAAATTTACTAAAAATAGTAAATTTTTGGAAAAATTTACTAAAAATAGTAAATTTTTGGAAAAATTTACTAAAAATAGTAAATTTTTTAAAAATTTACTAAAAATAGTAAATTTTTTAAAAATTTACTAAAAATAATAAATTTTTGAAAAATTTACTAAAAATAGTTAATTTTTGAAAAAAAAAAAAATAATGTAAAAATTGTAAATTTTTTAAAAAATTAAAATTGACTAAAAATAGTAAATGTTTGAAAAATTTATTAAAAATTGTAAGTTTATTTTTTTTTTGTAAAAGTTTGCAAAAGAGAAACAAGAATAGCTCTTCCTCGTTTTAGAGATTTAAATATTTGCTTTTAATTAACTTTACTAAAATAATTTACATTTCTTTAAAAACCTTTTTAAATTTCTTAGCGGTAAATTCGTCTGTGACTAAATTCACAAAATATTATTTCTTAAAAAAATATATATAAACAATTAGGAATTCCTTACAAATTTATTCACACCAAGCACAATTGGAAAACCCTCAGTTTCTTTATCGAAATCTTCCGCTCTGGACAATGATTACAAAATCAGTGTTATCCCCTCTAAACTAGCAATGACTGCAGTTAGCAAATGTTTGTCATTTTTCGTGCGTGTTTGTTAGATTTCTTTAAAAAATCGAAAGAAAAACGAAAAACCTAAAAGTCCTAACAACAAATAAGGTAAACCAAACAGTATTGAAGCTTGTCTAAAGCTTAGTACTAATGAGTTTTAGGAGTTGAGCTTGTAACACATACTTACTAAGAGGAAGAAGTATCTATTATTTTAGTAGCTAACTATGAAAAGCTATGAAGTAAGTACCAAATATATCAAGTTGAATTTTGTTAGACTGTAACAATGTTAATAGTGAGTATCGTTAATGTGTTGTGTTGTGTTTTTTTTTTTTTGATATTTTATCTACTTTTTACGATTGTTGTTTTTTAAGTTGTAAATGATTTTTTAAGAGAGTCTAAAGTATGACCACCAAATGCCGCTATATGTTTTTTGTTACAAAAAATGTTGGCCACTTTTAAAACGCATTTTAAATGCAATTGTTTGTTTTCTCTGTTGTTTTTGTGTTACATGTTACATTGCCATGATTTGGTTTGTATTGTTGTATAGCTTTTTTTTTTTTTGCAGACTTTAACACGTTTGGACGGACAATTTATTTGTTTTTTAAACAATCATACATACATTGTTACCCAGCTGCTTATAAAGAGTCGCGTTTGAATTACAAACATTTAACAAACAGATACATAAACAAACAAACTAACAAATAAACATTCATGCATCGATTGAAAGAGTGGTGCAACATAACACCGTGACAATTGCTAGCCAAGAAAGCGTGCACATATAACGCCTTGGTGTCAAAGTGAATTCCTCCTTTTATGGCAACAATTGAAGTAGCCGACCAAAAAGTAGACTGTTGTTCACATTTTTTTTTCTTTTTCATAGACACCCTACAGTAAGTGGTGCTGTAAAGATAATTTTAATGTAGATAACCTAATTTTAATTTCGAAACTGTAGCAATTACCCGTTTCTGTTGTAGAGCATTTCAAATTCTTATATAACCATAAATTTTTCATTGTTTTATTATTTTATCCAGTTTAACTAAAGCTCAACAAAAAACCAAATCCCACAAAAACGTTGCAACTATTTTAGTTAAATAAAGTTTAAGAAGAATCTAAACATTTTGTTGTAGTTTCGTTTTTTGTCTTCTTCCTTTTTTTCTACAAAAAACTATTTATGTGTGTTGTTTGTCTTTTTGTTTTTGTTTTTACCTTTTTATGTTTTCATTTTAGCACAATAAAATGAAATAGCAAAAATCATCACATTTCATTGCCTAAAGTATGAACTTCCTTAAGTTTAAAAGTACTTTAAGGAATAACAACCAACAACTACCATAACAACACTACTAAAATCCAAGAAAAAAAAACATGCAACCAAGAAAACCAAATAAATCTTAAACTTTAAAAAGATGGTTTCTATAACCATAATCCTAACTAACAAAAGTCATTGACACTTTAACAAATATGGGATTTTTTTTAAAGAAAATTTTCATTATAAATTCTCTGTCAATTCTCAAAGGACATGTTGTCAAGTAAAAATGATATGACAAAAAAAAATAATAATAAAAATAAAGTTTATAAAGAAAAGGAAAAAAAAAACAATCTTGCAATTGTACCTGTTGCTTAAAATCTTTCTTTTTCACTAGAAAATATATTGACAATAAATTCATTAAATTCATCATGTTTACGTTAATTTCGTTGGTCAAATCAAAAAATTGAACAGTGTCATTAAATTAAGGTTTCAGTTGTAAAAATTTGCTAAGTTTTTGTTAACAGTTTCTTTCATAAATTTGTGCATTTCGGCTAAAGTTTTTAGTTTAATTCCAGTTGGAATATTTCATTCCAGTTGGAATATTTGCTATGTCTCTTCTTCTAACTGTTCGTAGTTGTTCAAAAAGCTTTCCTCAATTTAATATATATAAGAGTTTGTTTAAGTTTGTACAACTTTACGAAAACTTTGAACTTTCAATCGAACAGTTAAATAACTAAAATTGGCGACTTGTTTTGTCAGCTTCCCTGCTAAACGAGGTCAACATTTTAAAATGTAGAGTAAATTATAAAAATTTAGAGATGTCGTTAATATCTTTCGTTAAAAAAGAAACAATAATCAAGATTTCTACTTCAATACAATATTGAAGTAGAAATCTTGAAAATGAAACTTTTAAGTTGATACCTTTAATAATTTTTTTCATTATATTTTCTTAATATCAGATATATTCCATTTTTATTTTAATCACTTAAGGTGTTGAAAACTTTAACAAATTGAAAATTACCAAAAATTCTACGTATGACCTATGCTGCAGACATGATCGTTGATCAACATTTCCAGACTGATTCTTTAATTTCGGATTAACATATATCATGTACAGGACAATAATAAAAATATTATACTTAGTGACAAAAAGAGCACTTTGAGTGATGTGAGTATACTATCCAGGCATTTCAGAAATATTTTCCGGAACTACGGAACACAAAATAATTATCAAAACCTAGTAAAGCCCTCCACAGAAATTTCTATTAAAATCACTAGTTACTAATTAATCAATTATTTTTTGCTATATCGATTCGTAGTTAGGTTTCAAAAATTCCAAAATAGTTAAAACGCTAATCATACTGATGAATTATATAGTGGCGCAGATAGTGTTTGTTATTATAATTATGTATTCCCCCATTTTGCATCTAAAGGATATAAGGAATATTAAAAAAAAAGTTAATACCACCGAATCTACATTTTAATCGGTTCAACAGATTTATTATTAGCTGGCTATACATCTATTTATTTCTAAATAAAGATCATGTATGAAGGTACCCGTAAATAAGTACTTTGTAATATATCTTTTTACCTTGAGTACTGATGAATTGTATGGATGAATTTTTAGTTGTTCTGTACATTTAAAATGGACAGGGCATAAATGTAATCGATACTTTTTTTCACAAAAAAAAGCTTTTTGGGCTTGTTGACATCTCAAACGGTTGATGTCTTGTATTTAATTTTATTTGACCATTTTAAATAAAACATGGTTTAAGATCGAAAAAAAAGAAAACATTCAGAAAACAAATAGTGACTGAATAAAACAGAAGATGATGATATGACAGCAAATTACTGTGGTTGTGTGTTTGCCGCAATAACTTGACAGTTCTTTTCATTTGTTTGCAAGACTGTCAAAACCTCAAGTTGACGAGGAAGACAAGAACGGCAACAATATGAAAATGCTCTACGCAATACTGTACAAATAATAGGAATGATACTAAGTACTATCATTATATGATGTGATTGTTTGTCTGTCTGTTATTTTCAACAGAGTTTCATCTGCTTTACTGATATGTATTATTTTTATTATTACGTACAAATTTTAGTTTTTAAGCTAGAAGAATCGGTTTTAGCTAGACTACTATATACTTTTAACTCCGTCGTTGTCATTGTTCGCATCAGCATCATCATCGTCGTCGTCATTTTTATACGATGAATACAAAAGCGACTACGATCTGTTGTATTCATCATTTACAAATGTCCCTGATCCTGTCACAATGGTCATTGTCATTATTGTTGTTGTATAAGTTTGTGTGTATGTTCGGAAGTTGTGACGATGTATTTGTCGGTGAGTCAATGAGGCTCTTTTCTTCTTTTAATTTTCATCAACATTACTCTGCCGGTATGTATATATATTTCTACTAGCCACAACTGTCAACAAATACATTCACCAATATGTATGTACATTACGTTTTTGTTTTAAATAATTTTGTGTCAGATCTATAAAGGAAGGATGTCTTAAAATGGACCATCCAGAACTGAACTAGAACTGAACTAGAACTGAACTAGAACTGAACTAGAACTGTACTAGATCTGAACTAGAACTGAACTAGAACTAAACTATAAATTTTATTGCGATATACAATATAATAGAAAACAGTTAAAAAAATCGGAAAAGCAATAAGCGTTTTTTATGTTTTCTCAATTAAGAAAATACTACTAGCTCAATCTTTGTGACATAGTCATGATAACATAGTTTGAAATAATGATCATAGGGAAAATCATAAATTTCTGTCATTTGGTGTGATTGAAAACACCCCCTAACTAATATATAAGATTAAACACACAATTTATTCCACTAAAATCATCAAAATGAAATCATGAAGTTTTGTTTGAATTCTGTATTTCGTTGCTGATAGCAATAATATCGGTAGCATCAGCAGCAGTTTGTCAGTCAATTACATTTTTTTGAGCTTTTACCAAAAAACACCAACGAATAACGTATTCACAGATTTCATGTTGTGGTTACATGCTGTTTCAACTTTGGTTGATTGTTGAAACAATGTTGATGATGAGTATGAGTATGATATGACTGCCACGATATATAACTGACTGGTTGGATGAATGAATGAATGGATATATGTAAAAGTGTTTGGCTGGCGTACTAGTTGCTCTGCAATCAAATGATAGATTTTACTCATTGCACATTCATGTTTCAGTTTAATGGTGGTAATTTTCATGTACAAATAAAGGACAAGCAATACTTTGGAAAAAAGAAATCAAAAACATGAGACTATTTAATGCAGTTGTTGTCGAGAATATGAAATAAAAACTAATAGAAAAAATTGGCAATGAAATTTTTGTAGTTTTGCAAAAACAAAAATGTGTATAGGAAAAATAAATTGAATCAATTTTAAGCCAAATATCTGTCAACATCAATTTGGGAATTGTAAGGATAATTTTTTGAACACAAAATGTTTACAAAGTTAACAACGAACATAACGAATAATATGAAACCATATAAGGTTATAAATTAATTAAAACCGTTGTCAATTTTGCAACGTAGTTTTACTTTCAGTGTAAATTTAAATTAAAATGTTAACCTACTTTTTACAGACAATTCAATTTCAAATTCCTTTTTTTTTTTCTTTTTTTGTAATATTATTTATGAAATTAACTTGCAACAAATTGTGATTCATAATTATACTTTTTTAATTACTCATTTTTTACTCTAAATTCATTTTACATTTACCAAAGTAACCGTTAAAGTATTTATTTAACATCATATTTTTTTTTTATTAAATTATTACAAACATTTTTGTTAAAAAACCTACAATAATAAAATAAAAATGTTAAAAAAAAATTCATTAAAAAATCCAACAGTTAATAAAGATATAAAAATTGCATACTTTTCCAATTGAATGCAAAAATGCACTCAATTGAAAATTATGTAAATTGAGAAAAAAATTAAATAAAAATTTCCTATAGTTAAATTAAAAATTTTTATTTATTTTCATGTAAAATTTAAATTATCATTTGATATAATTATATAGAATTATTTAATTTTTTTCTTTAATAAATAACCGGTTTTTATACAAATGACTGAAATTGACTCCACAAAAATATCCTATAGAGAAAATAACTTCATTGTAATAATTGTACCATTAATGGTACTTTTCTTTGATCAATAGATCAGGCCGTAGTACCCCTTCATTAATTCGATTCTAGTACAAATTTAAGAAGGTTTTTGTTCAAAGGAGAAAAAGCCTTTATCTCTGTTCTAAATAAGTTTTGGTACAATTATAATTCATTTGTCAGTTCTAGTTCAATTTATAATCAGTTCTATTTGAGTTCTAGTTCAGTTTTAGTTCAAGTTCAGTTCTAGTTCAGTTCTAGATCAGTTCTAGTTCTGTTCTAGTTCAGTTCTAGTTC
>JACGTJ010039075.1:0-11960 GCA_014858695.1 Chrysomya rufifacies | reverse complement strand
AAGTTTTTTTTTTTTTTTCGTTTGCACATTTTTGACATTTTTTGTTTGAACGTGAGAATAATTATTTTATATTATTTAAACAAAATTATTGTGTTTTTGTTTCACAATTATCTTAACTGCACCAAAAAAAAAAGACAATGTCATACTAATAATGATTTCAATCTATATTTAATATTTTATTATTGACCATTAATTGACCTCAAGTTATGGTGTAGTATTTTCATTCAATTGAATTTAAATCTAAATCAATTAGGCAACAACAAATACTGATATTAAAATTTATGCCTTCGTACATAGATACATACATACATGCATATATAAATAATAGCAAAACCGTGTCAATTTTCATTTAATTTGATTATGTGAGAATGTAATAATTATGATTTGAATCTATCTAAATTGATGTGGAATTTGTTTTTCAATTTTTGTTTAATTTATTTTTTTTTTTTTATATATATTAATTAAACAATCTGCTCTTACGTGTAGTTTTAAATACTTTGAACCTTTTAACCTGCATAATATAATTTTATTTATTTTATGAATCTGTTAAAACATAAGTAATTGAATGTAAGAAGAATGACTTCATATTTATTTTATAAAAACATGTGTATATTGGAGAGCAAACATTAAACTCTGAACTTATTCTTTATTTATAAAGTTATTTTTACATGAAAAAATAATAATTTTCTTAATATTTTTTGAACTTTTTATAGTTACATTGTGGGTTCTGAAACTGCTCATTTTGCCAATGATTGGCGTTGGGCTTTACGAGTTACACCCATTTTAGGAATTGCAGCTGTGATATTGATTATGTTAATCAAGGATCCTGAACGTGGTGAAAGTGAGGGATCGCACAATTTAGCCGCCACCACCTATAGTCAAGATGTTAAATACTTAATGAAGAATAAATCCTTTATGTTATCTACTGCTGGTTTTACCTGTGTGGCCTTTGTAGCTGGTGCCTTAGCCTGGTGGGCGCCTAAGTTTATATATCTTGGATTTAAAATGCAACCTGGCAATGAAAATCTGAAACCAAATGAGTAAGTTATAATATAATCGATAAACTCGAACAAAAACGGGTTAATTTATCTCAATATTGAAAATGAAAACTTTAATTTTATTAAAAAACAAACAAATTAGCGTATCGTACAAGTTTGGCATGGTTACCATGTTAGCTGGTCTTATCGGTGTACCTTTGGGTTCAGTGTTAGCTCAACGTTTAAAACATCGTATTGAAAATTGTGATCCTTATATATGTGCCGCAGGACTTTTAATATCAGCACCCATGGCGTATATGGCTTTAGTATTACCCCAGACTAGTGCTTCATTGTGTTTCCTGTTCATTTTTGGCTCTCAAGTTGCATTGAATTTATGTTGGTCAATTGTAGCAGATATTTTGTTGGTAAGATTTATATATTTACTTTGTTACATAGATTATATAAGGAAAAAGAGATTGCGAGAGAGTAAGCTGTTACTGCTGCAACACATATTACCAGCTGTTTTTAAGAATTTTGCTTGTACGAACGCTAAAATTTAAAGAATTTTGTTTTTTCAATAATTTCTTTAGTTAAAAAAAAAACAAATTTTTAAATTATATTATTTTCTATTTTCTTTTCCCCAATCCAAAAATAATAATTGTAAAAAACTCTATGTGTTTCACATAATGAAATCGTTATTTGCCACAAAAGTGTTGCATTCAAATTCGGTGCTATAACAATGGTAGCCGGTATAATTGGTGTACCTTTAGGCTCAATTTTATCACAAAAAATGGCTAAACGTTTTCCTACCGCCGATCCTTTAATCTGTGCCTTCGGATTAATATTCAGTGTACCCTTATTAACGGGTGCTATGATTATTGTTACACAAAACAGTGTCCCAACTTATGTTTTAATATTTTTGGGACAATTATCCCTAAATATGAATTGGGCAATTGTTGCTGATATTTTGCTGGTAAGATATTTTATTTTCTTTTTCGATTTTTATCACGTAATTGTTGTTAAATATGTAATATATATATATTTTTCTTTATTGTTTTTTATTGGAAAAATAAGTAATTTTTACTGTTATAATTAACAAATTTAGTTGAAAAAAAGAGAGCAAAAATGTTTGTCGTTATTGTTGTAGAAACGAAATAACATATTTTAAAATATATTAACCTAAAGTTTTGTTATTTGTCAATTATTATCGTACTTTTTGCTCTCTCTTTTTTAAATTTTTAGTAGCTATTCTTTTAATTTGGTTGGTGTTTGTAGAATTTTTTTATTTTGTACTTATAGCACTTTCATAAGTTTTCTACTTTTTTTTTATACACAAGTGTTATTATGCAATTTTTTTTTCTGTAAATGGTGTTGGTAATATGTAACTAAACTCTTTAAAATATCTAACTAAATTTTAAACACAAACAAATATACACTAAAACAAATTATGGTTAAGGAAACCACACACAACCCCAAAACACAAAATTACACGCACATACTCACACACTCATTCACTTGTTATTAAATATTAAAAAAAAAAAATTTTGTTGCACATAAAGACACAAAGTATAACCACAAACTGGATTATGTTATAGCCTAAAACCAGCAAACATATAAATGTTTTGTCTAAAATTAAGAATAAATCAATAATTCTAATTATTTATCATTTACAAAATAATAGACCAAAAATAATGTTTAAACATATCTAAGATTGCAGTGTTGTGTTGTAAACTTAAATTTTCATTTTAGTACAAATCTAGATTTTTAATTTGACATAATTCCCAGAGAATCTATAATTGACTATAGTCAAAATTGCTCCTAGAAAATTTTAAATATTTAATTAGTTCTAAAAATAAAAGTATCAGACCATTATTGCTATCTAAAGCGTAAGTAATCAGTAAAATTTTAGCTTTAAAGGCTATTCTTTTTTGTTAAATATAATTTAAATAATTCACATCAGACTTGGCTATTTCCTAAACTTTCTCTTCTCCTAAAATAAACTGCCAGGAATCTCGATGAATTTTCCACTTACGCTTTCGATAATTTCTTCAGATATCTTTGGGGGACATTGCTTGTAACACTTTTTTTTACAAAAAAATTATTAGTTCCACTATTATTTAGATAATAATAGATTTCATAAATAGTACATATTTCAAATAAAACTTACAAATTTGAGCGCTCAAATATTTGGTCTGTTTTTTTCTTCCTAAATTTTATCCAAAATTGCCCAAAACAAAGTGAAATATATCATTCAAGTGCGGGAACAGTTTTTGCTATAATAACAAAGTAGCAAAAGAATTTAACATTAAAGGGGTTCGTCCATTATTTAAAATTCCAATTTTGTTTGTTGGGTTATAAGTACACACCCTCTACTCTCTACGTATTAAGCCGACAATTTAAATATATATGTGTTTATTACAATATATACACAAAATTGCAAAAAATATATGCATATTATATTCTCAAACTACGTCATATCTACATTACATTTTTTTTACATGACTCGTTCCTTCGTTTTGTAATTAAAGATAAAGCCCCAAAAAGATTATTTCCGTTTTATTTATAAACATTTTATTCTTTCATATTTATTTACATTATTACAAGTCGAATACCACCACACCCCAATCGACAATTTAACACAAAATACAATATATTACATTTTTTATTTATTTGATGACGCCTGCCTGATTGCTTATAAAATATTTTCATTTCCTACAAAATACTATTACTCAATTACTCCCCAAGGAGCAAACACCAAACGTGTTTTATCCCAATTTTCAAAGCTTAAACCGGAAGGGGGATGTTTTACCAAAAAAGACAAGTGATTCGTAATGGTTTAAGTAAACACTTGCATTCTAAATAAGGTTAATATATCCAAAAAAAAATTATAATAAATTTAATGTTAATATGTAAACATAAATTATCCCCTTAAACAAATATCTATCAACAAGGTCTTTTCTTAACATCCATCCTCCCTTGACAATAAAAATTTAATCTTGTTATTAAAGGAGAGAAAAAAATACTTTGCATAATAAGTAACAAACAATCGCTTGACATAATAGTATTCTACTAATATATACAAACGTAAATTGCTCTCGTCCCATCGAGGATAATTTGCTTTCATGGGGCAAATAGACGGACATCTGGCTAGAACAACCCAGAATATTATTAAGAATACATAGGTTCTTAAACGAATATTTCTAGATCTTTTCTACGGAATGACAAACCCTTTATTTCAATACAACCATATTTTTATTATGCTGAGGGTACCTATAAAAATATTTTCATACTATTTTCTTCTTTCCTTTTAATTAAACAATAAATATATTATTTTTTATTTTCAAATTGTTTCTCTATTATTGAAAATAGAACAAAATTTTCAAATTGCAAATGCGATTTAATTTTCAACGCCCACACTAGTTTTTTTTCTTCTATTTCTTTTTACATTCTCTGCAGAAATACGCACAAGCAAATAATAATTTTATGGCCATTATATATACATACTCATGTTTAAAGTAAAAAAAAATCCATTTAAAATTTTCTTTAAATAAACAAAATCTTTATGTGTAAGTCGATATTAAGGAAATCTTTTGGTTTATTTAAAACATCTTTAAAATAAAAACTTTCGAATGCAATTGTTTTCTCCAATATTCATTTTGTATATATATATAGACAAATATGTATATAGTTGGATACTTGAATTGTTTTTCATTATGGAAATAAATTATTTGGCAATATTTTGAACTTGAAATATTTTTGCTATCAACGAAAAGAAAAATAAACAAATTTTAAAAGAAAAACATCTGATTGGGGTTTTATGTTTTTATTTCTTCTTATTTTTTGGTTCTGACGTAGTTAATATTTTGGCGTCTCATGATAATGTTTTGTTATCTCGGCTGATATTATCTTTTTTTTCTTAAACTCATTCATGTTAGTTGCCAAAATCTACACATAAATCTACATACAATTTCAAAGGTATTATCTAATGTTAAACGATTTTTATTGGCCTTTTTTTGATTGGTGCGTTTTTATTTATTTTTAATTACATTTTGTCAAGTTGGTAACTAAAGTGAATAGAAATTAATTGATCTATTATTATAGTAAATAAATAATTAAATGCAAAATAGATGTGGCGTGATATTAATTATATATAATAGGATATATATTCTATATGTATTGGGTGCTAATGTACGGGTATTATTTTGAAACTGTTACAAAAAGTATTTAAATCATTTTATAATAATTTCCTTTATAATTTGCAAATTGATTAAGAAAAACTGATGATTATCTTTTTTAACAATTTTAAAATAACCTTAAAGTGTTAATTTGTGTTAATATTTTAACACATTTTGTATATTATGATTACAAAAAACTCTAGATATTCTCATGATTAATAACGTAGATTTTAACATTTTCAAAAACATAACTCTTTAAGTAAAAACTTTCAGTTATTGAGAACCTTACAACTATTTTTGGTAAGAAAGTCTCAATAGATTTTTTTGTTTTTGAAAGTAATAATTGACTCCAAGCAATCAAATATATTTTAATTAGGAGTCAGAATAAAACCAAAAAACTCCTGTATATGATCACCGATTCAAAAAAAAAAAAATTCATCTTATGTTTTAAAAAATATGAATATGAATTCCAAATTTAAAAAAAAGAGTCAAATTCATTCAAAAAACAATTTTCAATATTAAAAACTGTTGACTTCAATGCTGAACATTAATCAAAACTTTGAATTCATTTATTTATTTTTTAATTGCAAACTTTAAACTTTTATCAAAATAATATTCTAAAATTCAATACTTAAAAAAACCTTATAACGTAAACAAAAATATAGTTCGTTTAGGGTGTGTATGTGCTTAAATCAGTCGAAAGGTAAACTTATAAAATACAAACAATTAAAAAAAAACATTAATATCCCTTTAAACCAACACCATTACCACAATATAATTTATTATTATTTTTTTTAATAACTCTTCATAGTAGCTACAAATTTTCAACGCTTATTTTATTCTCTTATTTTGGGTGTATATTTGTTTATTTGTTGTTAATTAAACAGTAAAAATTATAAAATATATTATAATTTAACAACACTTACGATCTAAATTATATTTAATATTTCTTTAACGTATTAAAGAAATAAAAAAAGCAAAAGAACAACACAACAATTGGCCATAGTTCGTATTATAATAATGCCTAAACGTATGCTATAATAAGTAATGGTAACAGTTGTTGCTCTATCTCTCTCTCTCCCTATCTCTTATTCTTACATTATTAAAAGTACTGTTAGCTTTAACAGAATTTTAAAGATAATCTGCTCCAGTTTAACAGATATGTGCTTTTGTGTTTAGAAACCATAAGAACATTGTTAAACGTGTGGGTGATGTTGTGTGTGTTCTTATTATGCTAAAGTGGCTCCATCTTTTAAATGCTTTTTATTTTATTAATATGTTCCTTTTTTTTGTTTTGTTTATTTGCTTGGTGAACGGGTGCATGTCTCGGAAAATGTTCTAAAGCTTTTCATTTAATTCGAAAATACTGTTAATTTAATTGTTTATAAAGATTTTAAATATTTTTATTAATACTTTTTAGTATGTGGTCGTACCTACACGTAGATCAACAGCTGAAGCATTCCAAATATTGATTTCACATGCCTTGGGAGACGCTGGTAGTCCATATTTAGTTGGAGTGGTAAGTTTTATTATTTTATTAATTCTATTTAATTACATAAACAGTTCTCAATCAGTCGGTATATATATTATGACAATTTCTAAGTAAATCCTAATATAATTAAGGTATTTTTTTGTACGGTTTTTACATATTTTTCAAACTTAAAAAAATTGATTATTAGGATTAGAAATTTGTTGATTACGTTATAAAGGTAGATACTTCGAAATCATTAGTTACTATTATAAAATTTTCTAAAAAATGTAACCGATTTGATCTGCAAAAAGCTCCATTTAAATAGTTTATTAATCCTTATGTTTAGATCAAAATTGCCAAACTAACCAGATTAGAGAGATTTTGTATCCATTATTAAAATCTTTATCAGATTTGTTCCACATAAGACAAATCAAGTCAAAGAAGATTTGATTAACTATTATAATTCTGAAAATAAATCTTTTTTGATCGATAATCCAAAGTCTGATAAATAAACATAGTGATTTACAAGAAATGCCAAACTCCCAAATCAATCGTCAAAAATAAAACATATAAAAATTACCAAACAATATTACTAAATCAAATATGTCTTTTTCAGCTTTCTGAAGCTATCAAAAAACATTTACGTACATCTACACATCGTGCTTCAGAATTGGTAAGCAGCAACAGTTTAGAAAGTTTATCATTAACACTCGGTGAAGTTTTCAATTCAACGACAACAGAAGCATCCACAATGTTAATGCCCTCAACGACATTAACACCACAATCCCTTAATTTAATCGAGGTAAATTTCTTTTGCTTTTATAATATTTTGTTAACAAGATAACTAATGTTTAACAATTCACTTACAGGATTCCGATTTAATTAAATTTGAAGCTTTACAATATTCTCTATTCTCAACAAGTTTTGTTGAAGTTCTCGGTGGCATTTTCTTCCTTATAACGGCTGCCTTCATTATTAAGGATAAGAAAAAGGCTAGCGATGCTGTTCGTGGTAAGTTTTATTTTTTTTTTTTAAATAACTTTATTTCTATTATAATTTAAAATATATTTTATGGGTTTAATTTTCTCAATTTGTTTTTATTTTCTTTAGTATTTGAATTGAAAAAGATTAGCATTATTAATGATACAAATAAAACTGAATCAGAAGATTCATCATCATGTTCTGATAAAACTGAAATTTAATAGTTTTTAGTTGTTTTATATAAACTTAGGTGGGTTTTGTTTTTGGTGTTAAAATTATTTAAACATTTTTATATTGTTAATTTTGATTTCAAAATTATTAATTATTCTTATAAGGCCCCCTATTTACATGAAATGTTACTAACAAAATTTAACCCATAAAATGTATGGCTTCATAAATTTAATTTTAATGCCAAAATTGTAAATTCTTTCGGCTTTAGTTTAAATATCTATTAAGACTTGATATTAAAAATCTGTTGTTGTGATTAGTTATCATTATGTTCTTTGTATTAAAAATTTACTGAATACAAATTTTCATTGATCATTAAACAAAGAAAATAGAACTTTTGATCACTGCAATTGCAATTTAAAATGTATGTTTTAAATAAAGTGATCAATATTTCAATTGATATTTATACTTAGTTCAATAAATAATAATATGACTTAAGCTTAATGAATGTTTGCCACAAAATGTATAAACAAAATTTGATAAAAGAGTAAAATTCTGAATGAAAACAATCGACGTCAAACAAGTATTAAGAAGATTTACCTACATATTACTACATATTTTAAGAATCTCAATTCAGATTTATAAGAAAATTTAAAATTTTTAATAATCTGATTTCTAAAGAATACTTTAAATACAAGTGTCAATAAAATTATCGTGTTGTTAGTCACATAACAGATTACTATATAGGATCTAAAATTTGTCTAAATCTAAATGAGCTATGTCTAGTTACATTAAGAGCATATTGAAAATGTGTTATTTAAAGTTATTGTATAAGATAGTTAAAAGCAAATATTAAAATTTTTAAAATTTCTTTTCCAAAGCTTAAGCTCACTTCGCGATTGGTAAAACCTCGAACTTCTGCTATTTTCGATTTTCTGATGAAAGCTTTTAAATTTATTTATATTTTCGCAACCAGATAGTTGTGCACGAATTTAAACAAGCGATGTAATGAAAGTTACATCTTTATCGAGTCATCAAAGATATATAACGCTTTTCTTTTTCAAGATAAAATACAAAGTTTTTTTTATTTAGCAATTCTAGTTATGAATTGTATTATTTGCGCTATATATCATAATTAGTCTTCTTAAATACACGCTCAATACTTCCTTTACTAAAGAGTTTTTAAACCTAATTTGCAAAAATTTTTTATAAGGATAAAAATTTACTTTAACTACAATTATCAAAATTTAATTTAGCCCAACTAATAAGTAGAAGTTAAATACTTACATCCAGTTAGTTCAAACAAATTTGACGTACATTTTTAATTTGAATTTGCAGTTAATGGTTTTGGTGAAATTGGGAGTTAATAATTTAATTTATCATCCACCATATTATCAGCGCTTCTAAGTGAATTTCGTTTATTTTAGATAGGGCTGGTTGTAATCCTGATGTTTAAATAATCTCACAGAATGTAGATAGAGATACATAATCTTTTATTTAAATGAAATTATTTAATTAAATCATATTATTTATTAACAGTAGAGATCAGAATCAATCATTAAATAAGTTTGTAAAAGCCTGTAATTAAAAATACCCCTCAAATTCCATCAATTGTGTCAATTTTGCCATTGACACTGTTCACGATAGAAAAAACGTTTGCACTTTATTGTTGTACTATATTCACTTTCAATATTCGGTAACCAATTGCGGAAATTCAAGCCATTGAATTTTTCATTATAATACATGAAATGTATGCTTTTTGTATGGCTAAATTATTAAAATTGTTAACTATTTGGTGATGAATATTAATGATAAACCAATTTCCATGAATACATCAACGTTTTTTTTTTTTTTTTTTTTTTAAACAGCATATAAAACATTAACTTAAAAAAAATATATATATTGAACTTTAAAAATTTATATTTTAAATAATGTTTAGCAATACCGGATTCATTGAACTTGCAAGAGATTTAATATATTTTGCATCCGTCTACTGAGTATTTGTAATCAAACATTTTCAAATACTCAATATATTACGAAACTACAATTAATTGAATAAAGTGTTTTAAAGAATTAATTCCTCTTATCCCCAATTTCACCAAAGTAATAACCAGATAGCTAAATACTAAACTTTGCGAAGAGTTATTTATAGTTTTATTATCGCCATTATCCATATAGCCAGACACTTTTTAGATAATATGTATTCGCCGTACTCTTTGCAGCATTAAAACATTTTGCTTTTTACTAAATGTTAATAACAGCATGTTATTGTTTAAAATCCTTTTTCAATGAGACTAAAGATTATTCTATTGAGTATTATTTTTGTGAAATTTTACAAAAACAAAATAATATTTGTATAATTTATTAATTATTATTTAATTTTTCCTGTTTCTTTCTCATTACAGAGGGTCATCAAGCTGTGCCAGTTAGACCTCCAGTTGACATCAATGAAATTTCATAAATTTCATTTAATAAAAATAAAAGTGATTTTGAATATCAATTCAATTCAAAACAATAAAGAATTTTATCAATTCCAAGTGTACATTATTTAAATAGTAAAATGTATGCTGGAATATTGATATCGACTGATGAAAAAAATTATCCAATATAAAATATAATCATAAGAACAGAAACAAAATCATTGCTATTTTTTGATTAAGTTAAAATTTCATCGTTTAAATCATATTTTAAATTTTCTATTTCATACATCATTGTGTTGCATCAAATGGGATACTTAAATATATGAATTTTATTTTTATTTATATATTTATTAAGTCAACATTAATAAGGCAAATAATATTATTGTACAATAAAATCCTATTGAGCTTTAACTTGTCGATTAAGTTAAAAAAAAAAAGAAAAAAGAAAAGAAAAACGCTAGAGATCGAACGAGTGTGCCTCAGGTGCATGTTCCTAAAATGCAAAATGAAATGAATAGAACAAAACATAAACCACTTTCATTAAATATCTCGTTATTATTTTAATTTATCTCAATTTTTTTATTTTTATTTTTTTTTAATATGTATAGTATTTTTTTAATTGTTATTTTAAAAGATGTTCTTGCTATTTTTATTTAACTTTTTATTAAATTTAGTAGTCATAGTGGTGCGCAAGCAAAATTTCATTTAGTATTAATTAGAAAATATTGTTTTGGCAAACGGTTACTACAAATGTAGATTATTTGTAATTATCATTGGAAGATAGAAAATTTATCTAACTTTCGAACAAAATTTGTAAAAATTTTTATTTTGAAACATATCTACAACCATTCATTGTCATTGAGTTAATCGCATTATAATAAATTTATAATAATTTTTGTTTTTATACTTAATTTCTGGATTTGTAGTTTTTATTTTCGAATAACATTTTTTTAAGCTGCCCTACAATATTTAATTAATTATTTAATTGTTTACAAAATTTTTATTTCTTTTTTTTTATAAAACACATTATGCATAATCTTTAAAACTATTTGGGTTTATTTTATAAATCAATCAATCACTCACTTTATCACCGAAAGCCAATTATAATCTATATTGTACATAAATAATAGTTTATAAAGCAAAATTTGTTTGAAATAATTATTTAATAAAAAGAAATTGAATTAAACACAAATTTTATATTTGTATTATCCTGTAGTTAGTTGATAATGAATTATTTTAAACAACAAAACAATAAGTTAAAGCAATTAATGAAAACAAAATATATATATAAAAAGTTTATAATTCTACTGCTCGTTAAGGTATTATGCTTGTAATACATTTGCACATAAAAAAGTCATTAGTTTTAAGTTCATTACAACTATCAGCATCATTCATTTGGTTTTTGGATTTTCTAATGTATTATTCGAAATTATTTTTTTTTTTTTTTTTTTTTGTTGTTTGAATTGAGTAAAATTTTTTTAAATTTGGCATTGAGGGTGTGAATGAAATTGTATGATGATAATGTTAATGAAAACATAAAAAGACTGTAGACTATTTTCGATAAATTGTAAAAAGAAATTATTATGTGTAAATTTAAGATATCATCAATCCATGTGAAGAACAGATTATATATATATTTTTAGTAAATAAAACACTAGTTTATGATTAATATTTTTAGCTATATTTAACTATTTATAAGTTTATTTTCGTTTTATTTTCATGAATAAAGAAAAATGAAACACTTTTTAAAATGAAATATAAATATAAA
>JACGTJ010038819.1:0-11230 GCA_014858695.1 Chrysomya rufifacies | reverse complement strand
GAACTGAACTACAACTGAACTAGAACTTAACTAAATTCGAATTAAATGAACGAAATATCTTTAGAAAAACGTTTTCCAAGTCAAACTAACATGTTTTCTAAGATCGTTATCAAATTACCGTGTGCTCCTATTACGGACCTATATTACCTCTACTTCCTTTTTCCAGAAAACCAAAAATCGCTTTAAAATATTTAGGAATAATTGAGTCTAAAACCAACGAATGTTTTAAATTTGAACAAAGTTTAATAAAAGATTTATCCACTTTTTATATCAATCAACCGGAAAATTTAGATTTGAAGAAACTTTACAGTGAAGTACAAATCGTTAAGGGTATTTGGTCTTTAATTTTGGAATGGCAAAATGCATGGAATGAATGGAGAGTCGGAAATTTTTGGAAAATCAATATAGATATAATGGAAGATACAGCTTTAACATTGTATAAAGAATTTAGTGCTTTAAATAAGAAATACTATACAAGATCATGGGATATGTTAATTGTAACCACTAAGAATTTGGATAGTTTTCGTAGAACTTTACCCCTAATAACAGCACTAAAAAATCCGTGTATGAGAAATAGACATTGGGATAGGGTGAGAAATTTAATGCAGCAGTAAGTTGGTTTTTATTTTGAAATATTTAAAAGTTTGAAAATAGTTAACTGTTTGTTTTGTATTTAGGGATTTTGATGAAAATTCCAAAGACTTTACTTTGGAACTAATAATAAATTTAGATTTTCAAGCGTATTCCGAAGATATACAAGATATCTCAAATGCTGCCACTATGGAATTACAAATTGAAACGGGTATTAAAAATATAGCAAGTATTTGGCGTAAACAACCTTTGGAAATGGTATTCTATAGGGATGGCATTTATAAGATCAAAAGTGTAGATGAATGTTCACAATTATTGGAAGAACATATGGTACAAATATCAGCCATGAAATCTACCCGATTTGTAGAACCTTTTGCTGTAGTAGTAGATTATTGGGAGAAAACTTTGTCCTATATAGCAGAAACTTTAGAGAAAGCTTTAATGGTACAAAGGCAATGGTTATATTTGGAGAACATTTTCTTAGGAGAAGATATACGCAAACAATTACCCACAGAAGCTAAACGTTTTGGTTTGATAACCGAAGAGTTTAAGTCCTTAACAGAGAAAATGTTTCAGGCTAAAACTGCCCTAAAGGCAACACATTTTAAAAGGCCTCCCTTTCTACTTAATCGTTTTCATAAAATCGATGAACGACTGGAGACCATACAAAGAGCTTTGGAAATATATTTGGAAACAAAAAGACAATTATTTCCTCGTTTTTATTTTATATCTAATGATGATCTTTTAGAAATTTTGGGCAACAGCAAAAGACCAGATTTAGTACAAATTCATTTGAAAAAATTATTCGACAATCTGGTTAAATTGGAACTTAAGAGAGTGGGTAAAAATATAAATAGATGGCAGGCTTTGGGCATGTATGCCGATGATGGAGAATATATACAATTCTTAAGCGTTTTATATATAGATGGTGCCTCGGAAAAATGGTTAAAGGTTTTGGAAGATTATATGTATGCTGTTATGAAGGAACAATTAAAATTAACAAGAGAATCTCTGCGAAAGCTTTCGGGCAATAGAGAAAAATGGTTATCTATGTGGCCGGGACAATTGGTTAATACCACTTGTCTAATACAATGGACCAACGAATGTACACGCAGCCTAATACATTGTAAAACAGTGAATCAAAAAAAGCCCTTAAGAAAGCTTAAAAGCAAACAAAGTAAAATTTTGGCAAAGCTTTCAGAAATGAGCAGAAAAGATCTTAACAAAATTATGCGTTTAAAGGTCAATACACTTATTACTGTAGAGATACATGGCCGAGATGTTATAGAGCGCATGTATAAAAATAACTGTAAAGATGTCGGTCATTTTGAATGGTTTTCCCAATTGAGATTCTATTGGCATCGTGAAACAGAATGTTGTGTGGTTAGACAAACAAATACCGAACATTGGTATGGTTATGAGTATATAGGCAATTCGGGAAGATTGGTTATTACGCCTCTAACAGATCGCTGTTATATTACCCTAACCACGGCCTTACATTTGTATAGAGGAGGCAGTCCAAAAGGTCCGGCTGGTACAGGAAAAACTGAAACTGTTAAAGATTTAGGCAAAGCTTTGGGCATGTGGGTTATTGTTACTAATTGTTCAGAAGGTTTAGATTTCAAAAGTATAGGTAAAATATTTTCGGGTCTAGCACAAACTGGTGCTTGGGGTTGCTTTGATGAATTTAATCGCATAAATATAGAAGTACTGTCGGTAGTGGCTCAACAAATTCTTTCGGTAATATCAGCTTTGACGGCCAAACAAAAAGAGTTTTTGTTTGAGGGTCAATTAATAAAACTTAAGCCTACGGTGGGTTTATTTATAACAATGAATCCCGGTTATGCAGGACGCACTGAATTACCCGACAATTTGAAATCAATGTTTAGACCCATATCGATGATGGTACCAGATAATGTGATCATAGCAGAAAATACTTTATATTCAGATGGCTTTACAAATACCCGAACTTTGGCCCGTAAAGTTTACACTTTATACGAATTGGCCAAACAACAACTATCGAAACAATTTCATTATGATTTCGGTTTAAGATCCATGGTGGCCTTACTAAGATATGCGGGACGCAAAAGAAGACAATTACCTGAGGCCTCTGAAGAGGAAGTTGTATATTTAGCCATGCGTGATATGAATGTTGCACGTTTAACGGCTAATGATTTACCTCTATTTAATGGCATAATGTCCGATATATTTCCCGGAGTAGATGTTCCTCTCATAGATTATAGTGATTTTAAAGATGCTATTGAAGACGAACTGAAAGCAAATGGTTTGCAATTAATATCCATCGCTATTAAAAAGATTATAGAATTATTTGAAACTAAAAATTCCCGACATTCTTCTATGATCATTGGCGATACGAATACCGCAAAGTCTGTTACCTGGAAATGTTTGCAAGGAGCTTTTATAAGAATGAATACTAATAAAAAACAAGGATGGCCTTCTGTTGTAGTATATCCTGTAAATCCTAAAGCTTTAAATCTAGCCGAACTATATGGTGAATATAATTTGGCTACAGGTGAATGGTTGGATGGTGTACTAAGTTCTATAATGAGAGTTATATGTGCCGATGAAGATCCTACACAAAAATGGTTATTATTTGATGGTCCTGTAGATGCTGTATGGATTGAGAATATGAATTCAGTTATGGATGATAATAAATTATTGACTCTGGTAAATAGTGAACGCATTACTATGCCCGCCCAGGTGTCTTTACTTTTCGAAGTTGCAGATTTGGCTGTGGCTTCTCCAGCCACTGTGTCCCGTTGTGGTATGGTCTACAATGATTATCGTGACTGGGGCTGGAGGCCATATGTCAAATCATGGTTGGTTAAACAAAAGCCTCAAGAATATGCTAAACTCATTGAACAATATTTTGAAGAGTATTTGGATGATATTTTAAATTTCAAACATTCGAATTGCAAGGAAATAGTACAAACTAATGAACTGAATTCGGTAATATCGATGTGTAATCTTTTAGAGGGTTTCGCCACCAAACAAAATGGTATTATAACCGGTAATGACGAACTACTCGAAACAATGTCTAAGCTATGGTTTATGTTTTGTTTGGTATGGTCCGTCTGTGCCAGTGTGGATGAGGAGGGTCGAATTAAAATCGATGGTTTTATCAGGGAATTGGATAGTAGTTTTCCAATTAAAGATACTGTTTATGATTATTATGTGGATCCTAATCATAAATCTTTTACGCCCTGGAGTAGTAAATTAACGGATTTATGGAAATATGACGAGGAGTAAGTAAGTTTTAATAGGTGGGAACTTCGTAAATTATTGGAATTTATTTCAGTGCCCCATTTTATAAAATAATTGTACCCACTGTTGATACAGTGAGATATGAATATTTGGTGTCAAAACTTTTACAAGATGGAAGACCGGTTTTGTTAGTGGGTAATGTGGGTACCGGGAAAACTTCCACAGCAGTTAGTGTTATGGAATCTTGTGATAAAAGCAACTACTCGGTGCTTTCCATAAATATATCGGCTCAGGTAAAATAAAATATTTTGAAAAAAGAAAAACAAATTTTAAATTTCCTGCCACAAACAAATTTTTGACAAATTTTGGTCAAAAGGGAAATTTTTGAAAAATTTCCTTAAAAGGTAAATTTTTGAAAACATTCCTTAAAGGGAGAATTTTTAAAAAATTTCCTCAAAAGGAAAATTTTTGAAAAATTTCCGTAAAAATTTCCTATAGAAGCAACATTTTTGAAAAATTTAAAAAAATTTTTTTTTGAAAAATTGAATTTTTTAACAAAATATTTCTTAGACAACTGCCGCTGGCCTACAAGAATCTATTGAAAATCGTACAGAGAAAAGAACCAAAACCCATTATGTCCCTATTGGAGGCAAGAAAATGATATGTTTTATGGATGATTTCAATATGCCTGCCAAAGATGTTTACGGTTCTCAACCTCCTTTAGAATTAATACGCCAATGGATCGATTATAAATATTGGTTTAATCGTAAAAATCAACAAAAAATCTATGTTCTAAATACGTTACTAATGGCAGCTATGGGTCCTCCTGGGGGAGGACGTCAAGTTATTTCCTCACGTACAATGAGCCGTTTTTTCCTACTCAATATGACTTTCCCAACAGAAGATATAATAAGTCGTATATTTGGCTCAATGATACGTCAAAAATTACAGACATTTAGTAACGAAATTCGTGAGCTCTGGGAGCATATAACTGAGGCCTCAATTCACATCTATAAAGATGTTGTAGAGAGAATGTTGCCTACACCTAATAAGTCTCATTACTTGTTTAATTTGCGTGATATCTCAAAGGTGTTTCAGGGTTTATTACGCAGTAATGCTGATGTTCAGCTTAGAAAATCCCAATTTTTAAGACTTTGGATTCATGAATGTTTTCGAGTGTATTCCGATCGTTTGGTGGACGATAATGATCAACTGTGGTTTCAAAATAAAATGAATGAAGTATTAGGCAAACATATGGAAATTACCTTACATAGTTTGTGTCCCAATAAAGTGATACCTATATTTGGAGATTTTCTAAGTGCCCAGGGATTTTATGAAGATTTGTCGTATGATAAATTGCAAGTTTATATAAATCAAGAAATGTTGGAATATAATAATTCAGGAATGGCTAGAATGCAATTGGTATTCTTTAAAGATGCCATTGAACATGTGGCCCGTATTATAAGGGTAATATCGCAACCTCGAGGTCATGTTCTAAATATAGGTATTGGTGGATCGGGACGCCAAGTGTTGGTGAAATTGGCAGCTTTTATATTGGAAATGGGTGTATTTCAAATAGAAGTCACAAAAAAATATAAGACTCAAGAATTTAAGGAAGATTTAAAGAATTTATATAAATTAACTGGTGTCAAACAAAGAGCCACTGTCTTTATATTCAGTGGCGACCAAGTGGTAGAAGATACTTTCTTGGAAATCATTAATAATATGTTAAGTACAGCGGAAATAAATCTCTTCAAATCTGACGAATTTGAGGAATTGAAAAACGAATTGGAAAGACCGGCTAAAAAGGCCAATGTTCAACTAACTACAGAGGCCTTGTATAATTTCTTTATGCAAAATGTTAGAGATAATATGCATATTGCTTTGGCCATGAGTCCCATAGGTGATACTTTTCGAACTTATATAAGACAGTACCCAGCTTTGATAAATAATACCACACCTAATTGGTTTAGGCTATGGTCTCAAGAAGCTTTGCTAGAAGTTGCTGCTACTTTTCTAGCTGGTTTTAAAATTCATGTTGTAGCACCCGGCAAGGAAGTGGAAAAGAATAGGGACAGTTTGGTGGAAACTAGCGAAAGTACCTTGCAAAAAGAAGTTTCTTATTGCTTTTCCATAATACACTCTAACGTTATAGAAATTTCAGAGCTTATGTTCCGAGAAGTAAAAAGACAAAATTATGTTACTTCCTTAAACTATTTACAACTGGTAAGTGGTTTTAAGGAATTACTGGAACGGAAGAGATATGAAATTTCCTCAAGTGCTAATAAATTAAGAAATGGTTTATCAAAAATCGCCGATACTCAAGAGAAAGTTAGTGGCATGTCGGAAGAATTGAAAGTTAGTTCTGAGCAAGTAAAAGTCTTGGCTGTAGAATGTGAGGAATTTATAGCGATTATTGAAACTCAAAAGGCCGAGGCTACCGAACAAAAAGAAAAGGTAGATGCCGAAGCTGTGGTCATAAAAAGAGATGAAGTTATTTGTTTGGAATTGGCCTCGACCGCTAAAGCTGATTTAGATGTGGTGTTGCCCATGATCGATGCTGCTGTTAAAGCTTTAGATGCCCTTAATAAAAAAGATGTAGCCGAGGTTAAGTCGTATGGTAAACCACCTTTAAAAATCGAAAAGGTTATGGAGGCAGTTTTGATATTAATAGGAAAAGAGCCTACATGGGAAAATGCCAAAAAAGTTTTGGGTGAGCCTACTTTTCTAAATGATTTGAAAAATTTTGATCGCGATAATATATCCGATAAAACACTTAAAAAAATTGCGCTTTATACCAAAAATCCCGAACTGGAACCTGAAAAAGTGGCCGTCGTTTCAGTGGCCTGTAAATCTTTAATGCAATGGATTATGGCTATAGAAAATTATGGTAAAGTCTATCGTATTGTTGCTCCCAAACAGCAGAAACTGGATAATGCCATGAAATCTTTGGCAGAGAAACAAGCTTTATTGGCTGCTGCGCGTGCTAAACTAGAAGAATTAAATGTACGTTTAGCCGAACTTTATCGGCAACTAAATGAGAAAACTGATTTGTTAAATGAACTAAGGGCAAGAGAAGAAAAATTGCGTAAACAGCTAGAAAGAGCTGTAATTTTAGTAGAATCTTTGGCGGGTGAAAGAGAACGTTGGATTGATACTGTAGCCAATTTAGATGCCCAATTTGAAAAGCTACCGGGAGACTGTCTTATAGCCACAGCTTTTGTTTCCTATCTGGGACCCTTCGATACTAAATATAGAGAAATGTTATTAGAAAAATGGTTTTTACTAATAAAAGAACGTAAAATACCCTGCTCGGAGGAACTTAAAATTACATCTTTCCTTTTGGATGCCGTAACCGTAAGGGAATGGAATATACAGGGTTTGCCAGCAGATGATTTTAGCACCGAAAATGGCATGATTGTAACCAAGGGCAGTCGTTGGCCTTTAATAATAGATCCACAAATGCAAGCCAACACTTGGATTAAGAATTTTGAACAAAATCATGATTTGAAAGTTATAGATTTTGGTCAATTAGATTACTTGAAAATCCTTGAAATATCCTTGCAAAATGGTAATCCCGTGCTATTGCAAAATGTTGGCGAACATATAGATCAAGCCATAAATCCTATACTAAAGAAAAGCTATATAATAAAAAGTGGTTTAAAGTTAATCAAATTCAATGATAAATACATAACCTTCCATGATAATTTTCGTTTATATATAACCACAAAAATAACAAATCCTCAATATCCCCCGGAGATATCTTCCAAAACCGCTATAGTTAATTTTGCTCTAAAACAAGATGGTTTACAAGCTCAACTTTTGGGTATTGTGGTACGTAAAGAGAAACCGGCTTTAGAAGAACAAAAAGATGAACTTGTCATGACCATAGCACGCAACAGAAGAACTCTTATAGATCTGGATAATGAAATTTTAAGATTACTAAATGAAAGTCGTGGCTCACTCTTAGAAGATGATGAACTCTTTGCTACTCTACAAAAATCTCGTCAAACTTCGGCTTTAGTTAAAGAATCTCTAAGTACAGCCGAGGTAACAGAAATAGAAATTGATACGGCTAGACAAGAGTACCAACCTGCTGCTGAGAGAGCCTCAATTTTGTTCTTTGTACTCATGGATATGTCGAAAATAGATCCGATGTATGTTTTCTCACTAGTGGCCTATATTTTATTGTTTAACCAGTCGATCGAGAAAAGTCCACGCCATCAAAATGTTCGTGAGAGAATTATAAATATTAATGATTTCCATACGTATTCGGTTTATAAAAATACATGTAGGGGTTTGTTTGAAAAACATAAGCTGCTCTTTTCCATACACATGTCAGCTCAGATATTGTCTAAAGCTGGAAAGTTGGTGGAAGCTGAATATGATTTTATATTGAAAGGTGGTATTGTTTTGGATAAGGGTGGACAACCACCCAATCCATCTCCACGTAAGTTTGTTGAAATTATATACTTAGTTTTTATTGAAAATCGTTTTGTCTATTTTGTAGATTGGATTAGTGAACAGTCATGGGATAACATTACAGAATTGGACAAAGTAGCAGGATTTCATGGCATTATAGATTCCTTTGAACAGAATGCAAAAGCATGGCAGGGTAAGTTCGAAGATTATTTGTTTGTTGTTATTGTTAAATGAATTTATCCCAAAATGAGAATTAAAAATTTTTATAAAATTTCCCTTTTCGAAAAAAATGTTCATTAATTTCTATTATTTAGGAAATTTTCGTAAAATTTCCTTTCTTTTTATTAAGTTTTTTTGGGGGAAAAAGATAAAATTATATTTTTTCTGAAAATTTTCCTTAAATCTCACCTTTTAAGGAAATATTTGAAAAATTTCCTTTTTTTAGGAAAGTTTTCCTATATGGCCTTCTTAGTCATGTTTTATGGAAAATTCCCTTTTGTATGGAAATTTTTATATAATTTCCTTCTGTAAAGTTTCTTTTGTTTAGTAAATTTTCATAAAATTTACTAAAATTTCTTGTTTAAAGATTTTTTTTTCTAAAATTTCGACATTTAAGGATATTTTTCTTTCTATTGAAATATTCATACAATTTCCTAAATCTCATAAAATTTCCAAATTTCTCTTCTCAGTCTGGTATGCCACTACTATGCCCGAAGTTGAGGATCTCGTGGGTGAATGGAATGACAAATTAACCGACTTCCAAAAAATCTGTGTAGTTCGCTGCCTACGAGCAGATCGCATGCAATTTTGTCTAACACAATTCATTGTTAACTCTCTGGGACCCCGTTTTATAGAACCCCCTGTACTCGATCTGAAAATTGCTTTTGAAGAGTCTTTGCCGCAAACCCCTTTAATTTTTGTATTATCTCCTGGTGTAGATCCCACCCAATCTCTATTAATTTTGGCCGAACAAGTTAAAATGTCATCAAACTTGTTTTCCCTAAGTTTGGGACAAGGTCAAGCCCCGATAGCTACTAAAATGATTATGGATGGTGTCCGAGACGGTCATTGGGTATTCTTAGCCAATTGCCATTTATCCTTAAGTTGGATGCCTACTTTGGATAAGATTATAGCCACCATACAAACCATGAAAATTCACAAAAGATTTCGTTTATGGTTAAGTTCAAGTCCCCATCCTGATTTTCCTATTTCGATATTGCAAATTAGTATAAAAATGACAACTGAACCGCCGAGGGGCATTAAGGCTAATATGAAACGTTTATATAATAATGTCAATGAAGAACATTTCAATTTGGCCAACGATCCGGGAAAATACAAAAAGTTATTATTTGCCTTATGTTTCTTTCATACGATTTTATTGGAACGTAAAAAGTTTTTACAATTGGGCTGGAATGTTATATATAGCTTTAATAATTCCGATTTTGAAATATCGGAAATATTATTGTTATTGTATTTAAATGAGTATGACGAAACTCCCTGGGATGCCCTTAAGTATTTGATAGCGGGCGTTAATTATGGGGGTCATGTTACAGATGATTGGGATCGTCGGTTGCTTAACACTTATATTAATCAATATTTTTGCAATGATGCTTTGATCACATCGAAATTTAGGTGAGTTATTGAATGACTTAAAGGATTTTTGATGAAAAATGCTTTTACGTTTAGATTATCTGCTTTACCTAATTATTTCATACCATCCGAGGGAGATTTACAATCCTATATAGAACAAATACAACAATTTCCCAATTTCGATAAACCCGAAGCTTTTGGTCAACATTCTAATGCTGATATAGCTTCTCTTATAGGAGAAACACGTCTACTCTTGAGTACTCTTATTTCAATGCAGGTGCAAACTTCTGCTAGTGAAGGTGAAAGTAAAGAATCTAAGGTCTTACGTTTGGCCCAAGACATAGCACAAAGCACTCCTAAAGAATTAAACTATGAGCAAACTGCGAAATTAGTGGGTCTAAATCGTACACCACTAGAAGTGGTGTTACTGCAAGAAATGGAACGTTACAATGTTCTCTTAAGAAATATGAAAACTCATTTAAGAGATCTTCAAAAAGGCATACAAGGTTTAGTGGTAATGAGTTCGGATTTGGAAGATATATATGTGGCGGTATATGAGGGTCGTGTACCGGCCTTGTGGTTAAAGGGTAAGTTACTTTAAAATACTAATTAAATTTTAATTTTTATATTTTTTTTAATCGACAGCTTATCAATCGGAAAAACCTTTGGCTTCTTGGTCTCGCGATTTGGTGTTACGTATCGAACATTTCTTTATTTGGTCAAAAACTTTAAAATCTCCTACTTTGTTTTGGTTGTCAGCTTTTACTTTCCCTACCGGTTTCTTAACAGCTGTCCTACAAACTTCTGCTAGATCTACACGTACTCCCATAGATGAGTTAAGTTGGGATTTTTTCGTATTTGTTGAAGAAGATGCTGCAGCTGCTCGTATCATACGTGAAGGTGGTGGTGTTTATGTGCGTGGTTTATTTTTGGAGGGGGCCGGTTGGTTGCGTAAGGGTCAATGTCTCACTGAGCCTTTACCCATGGAATTGGTTTCACCGATGCCTGTTATTCATTTCAAACCGGTTGAACAATTGAAAAAGAAAACCAAGGGAATTTATGCTTGCCCGACATACTACTATCCCGAAAGATCTGGTTCATTTGTTATAGCGGTGGATTTGAAATCGGGTAATGAAAAGGCAGATCATTGGATTAGGCGAGGCACAGCTTTATTATTGAGTTTGAGTAATTAATTTATTATTTGTTGGTTTGTTGAATAATTTAACAAATATGTTACATGTTTAATTAAATAAAAAGCGATTCTTAGACGAGCGGAATTCTTCAAGGTGGGTACTTGAAAGTTTTATGGAAAATCGCGCCTTAATGAAAAAAGGGCTTCGATTTGTGATCATTAGTTTTTCATTAAAAAATCGATATTTTGACGAAAAATCTTAAATCGCCT
>JACGTJ010038808.1:0-12931 GCA_014858695.1 Chrysomya rufifacies | reverse complement strand
AAAACCTCTGCACTTATGATGGTGTAGGGTATAAATACAAATTATATATCTGACATAAACGAATAGAGTTTACAATACATGTTGCATTAAATGTTTAATAAATAAAAATTTATATATAATAATCCACTAAACAATAACAAATTATAAACACAAGTTAAGAACTAATTTTCAGTTAAAACGAAAAATTTCCTAACACCAAATCCAAATTAGACTTTGATTAAAAATTTATTATTTTAAGGGGGAGAGGGGGGAGCTAAAACATCTACGTCGAACCAATCTAAGTTAAATATTTCGATATATAACAAACGAATTGATAAGCCCAATATACTTAGAATTATTTTATTAATAGCGAGAACAAAAAGGCAACAAAGGGAAAAAATATAAGAATGAAAAAGGAAATTAATGGTCTGCCGCATGCAAGTTGTAAGGGGATATAGAAATGAAAGCGAAAGAAAAATAAGAACCCGTTAACCTATATAATTTTATATTTCTTTTCTTTTACAATTTGTGTTTTTTTTATTTTTTGTTATTACTCAGTTTAACAATGTCGTTGTTTGTATAAATAAAAGCCCCAAATTTTTCAAACAATTCAAGGCAATTTTCGTTTTCATTTTCGTACATTTTTTTATTGTTCTTAATATTATTGCCGTTGTTGTATAGTAGTAGTTGTTGCTGTTGTTGTTCTTTTGCAAAAATTCTTTTATTTCTTAGTAACTCAATAACTAACATTAATCCTCGACATGAAATCTGAAAAGAACAAATACTTATGTTGGTCTTATCAAGCACACAAATATAAAATGCTTAAGTATTTCTTAGGTTTCCTAAGGAATTCTGTATGTGTCTTTAAATTTAAGCCTTTTGTTCGTTACAGCATGAGGAGAGAGAGGAAAAACACAAAAAGAAAAAAAATTTAATACAAAACGAGTGAATGAGTACAAAAGAAGAGCAAAAATGTATATATAAAAAATAAATTCATAAAAAAATCATTTATGGTGTGATACACAAACATGAGTTGTACCAATTTCAGTGGCAATGTAATCAACATACTTCGTTTGTACTACCACTACTAATACAACTACTTACTCTTATTTAATACACGCTCTTTCTCTCGTTCAATATAATACTCAAAGCAAGATATAAAGTAAGTATTTAAGACAGAAAAGGAAACGGAAATTCGATGCTTGTAATGTTCATATAAAACAGAAAGAGAGTATGAAAAAAACAAAGATAAAATTCACTAATGTAGCTAAAAAGTAAGGTAACGAAATTTACACGAAATGGTCTCTAGAATCAAACTTTGTTTTTCTCTAAAGAAAGTAATTACAATTAACTCTATACCTTATTCTTTTTATGAGGCCCCTCAAAACCGAATCTTTTCCCAGTCAAGTAGGACCAAACACAATATGTTTTTTTGGGTTTTTCTATCCCTGAAGCAAAAGGGGCTAATGCAAAATATGTCGGAAATTAGTAGAATCGTAGTGTTAATATTTTGTATTTTGCTTTTGGAATTGAAATTTTTTATATAACAAAATTTTTATCAATTTTTATATGCACGAAAGCTTATGGTACATACATATGTTCAATCCAAATTGAAATTATTAATAATGTAAAATTTTTTCGTTATCTTACATTCACGTGATAGATGCATGTATATGTAGGGAATTTAATACAATGCTTTACACATACCCATGCATATGTAAATATCCCAGTAGTTTTTGAGAATATTTCTTCATAAATTGTTAGAAATACTTTGGTCACCTACAAGAGCAAGTCAAGATTTTATTTTAATGCTCACCTTCTAAATGCTTTTCTGTTAAAAGCAACCATCTTTCGGAGACTGAAATTTTATTCCATACACAAAAATGTCTGCAGAAGTAGGACATTTAAGAAAAGCTGGCTACTCAGAAAGCTCTTTTATTTCATTGGGTTCAAATTTCACTTTGCTATTTTGGGCAAAAACGGAAGTAAATTTATGTAGTAAATGATTACGTTTGATGAAAAGTAGTTGTTTTAGGACAATGGAATCATTTCTGAAGTGTATGATTACAATCAATGCTTATTTGCATTTGTGAGCATAAAAATACATAAAATTGAAAATCCAAAATTCTATGTATTTGATATTTACTATCAATAATTGTTGAGATTGAAGGAAGCTATTTAATCAACGATCAATTTCAACCGTTACAAAATCTGATGACCTTCGCTCATAACTCGTAAAAGTTTCAGGTTATAACTAATTTCGGGTTATAATTAATGAAACTTTTATCCTTAGAAACTCAATCTCTAATACATAAATAATATGACATTTTTATCCGAAAATTTTCTAATACTCTTGAAGATTTCATACACTCACTGATTCTTAAAGGTAACCATCAATTGAAGTGATATGAGTTCAGCAACATCATGATATAAGATATAATGAGATGGCTGATTAACGTGTAGTATGCGGATCGTCATTAGACGAAGTTGTGTCATCTTGTGACGTGTGACGTCTTGACTACTTTGGTTGTTGTGTTGAATTAAATTGATGATTGAATGATTGATGATATTGCAGACAGCTAGTATTCACTTGGCACCTGGCTTTCGATAGTAATGATCAGACACTTGTCTGAACTGATGTGCTTTCCTCGAAATGAAAATGGATCAGTACATCAGACTTCAATGCAGACTGCAATATCTCTCCGAGTGCATTCGCTTATATCGAGGCACTCTTTTATCCTAGATCTTCTTAAAACTACAAATTTTTGTGTTTGTAGACAAAAATCAATAACCAAATCAACCACTTTAAACGACTTCGAATAAATTTCAATAATTCCTAATGAAGATCTACATGTGTGGATATACAACAATCAATACATAGAAAGAAAAACGTTGATTCCAAAATCAACATCGATTTTAATTACATTGCTTTCATAAACGATTATGCTATATTCAACGATACGATCAATTTCGATGTCCGTCATCTTTTTGCTGGTTTAAAAGATGAAAAAGATCGCTTTGTAGTAGAAGGTGGTAGAAAACCAATACCGAAACACTTGGCCATTTTTGTGATCAAATTATATACAAACTATTTAAATTATTAATAGAAAATTAGACCTTCTGGAGCCTATTGCTGCCAGTATTGTGTCCAAAAACTGCAAGGTATTACATAAAGAACAAATGTATGTAATTTCATATTGTTGCCGTTTTTGCATGAGGATGTTCATAATATTATTGAGTATACAAATTCCTTTTTGCCTTTACACCAGAATTTACACATATATCTAGGCAATACGAGACTAGTATTTAAAGAATATAAAGTTCTCAAAAACCTTGAAATTTTGCTACATACAATAAGAATATAACTTTAAACTGACCTCCTATATGCATAAGCATATTTTACACATACAAAATTATCTATTCTTAAGAAAATCTGCATGTATGTGTGTATGTATGTATGAATATCTTTGTAGATATATATACCTTCACTTAAGTCCATGATAATTTATATATGAAAATTATTCAACTGCATAGAAAAGGAAATGAACTGTCATGTATGAATTTCAAAATACGATTTTCTTTAAAATGTTATTTAGTTAAGTACTACAAGTCTATAAATGATATATAAGTACAGGAAAATCACTGCAGGCTGTAAATAAATCAATGTACCAACTTACATTAAAATATTTTGTTAAAGGAAATAATTTTACAATACATCTGCTTAAGATTATTTTAAAAATATGTAAATTTTTTGATATTTGTTGGCTGAAAAACATAAAGCGAATATGTTTTTTCTTCTCTTTATTTTCCGCTAATAAAGAGTTAATGGCATTATATATATTTTATAGAATATTTCTAGGAAAAAGGATTTTTGAACTACAAAAAAATATACACATATACATACATATATATGTATGTTGTACATGTATACGTTAACAACCGCACAACAACAATGGCATCCGGTTTCCCAAGTAATTAAGCTTAAAATATAATTAAGCTTGTTTTTTTTTTTCAAACATATTTTACATTAAATATTCAAGGTTGCTAATGAATTTAGGTTTATTTGTGTTGTGTATTAAATAAAATTCTTTTGTTAATACATTAATAAATATTGCTTAAGGGAAATTTTTTTAAAATTTTTAAATAAACCTTTTCTATGTATGTGTGTTTGATGACTTATAATTTTTGATAGATCTATGCTTTGAAGTTATAGCAAAATGTATATACTTATATTGCACAGTGGTTTAAAAATTATTATTTTCAGTACTCAAATACAGCAAAGCGGAAACTTTGTATATATATTCCCTTCGTTCCTATAAGCAGTATATGCACACAACAAAATTATTTGTTTCGTTTTCATTAATCGGGAATTGTTTAAGATAAGCAGTGGATTAGATTACAGCATCCGATTTTGATGCCAAGGCTGATAGTCACACATTCAGATAGGATTCTTAAATACATTTATAAAGCGAGCAGTTTGCTTCAAATCAGACAGACTCTCCTCTGCTATCGATTCTACATTTCTCTGTGGCATAGACGTTGCTACAAAAGTCATTGCTCGGAAAATACTTGATCACAGATCGCAAGTAATTAGATACTTTAGCAGTTCAATAAAGTGCTCAATTTCCCAGCTTAGCTTTGTTTATATCTCTACCAGCATAGGTGTATACGTTTGTGCTGATGTATGTAACATAAAGATTAAATATACAAATATCGTTCCTTATGTATACCGTTCGCCTTGTAATCATTTAATTAGTCTGGACGACTGGATGTCCTTAAAATTAAGCACAGATTATTACTTTGGCACAAGGACGAGACCAATTGAAACCGGTTAAGATTGATCCATTATTTATCATAGCCCACATACAAATGGGGGAATGGGAACTAATGTCCCTTAAATATAAGTAAAATTTATTGAAATTTAATAGTTACAACTTTTCTGCAGATCTCAACTAATGTTTCATATTTCATTCAAAAGGGTTTATAATTTCACCTATCCTCTTCACAAATAGTAGGGAAAAATTTATATAGATATTTTACTGAAACTTGGCAAAGGTTATTGCTTATGCTTAAAGACTAAGCCTAAGCCTATTGAAATTTTTTCGGATCGGTCCATTATTTATTTTAGTCACCATACAGATGTCGTCCTGGAATGGGAATTTAAACCTATAACTCTTTTAAATATGTGTATAATATATTGAAATTTAGTAGACATAAGATCTACATTTATGTGCAAATTTCTACATTTCTGTTTCGAATTTCATACCAATCGGTACATTTCTTTAATCAGTTCTCAAACAAATGTCCCAAAATTTCAGTTTAAAGCATATAACATCTATATATAAATTCAAGTATTTCACTTGAATCGGTTAAACATTTTGCAAATTCTGCTATTCTTAAGTGGTGTTTTTCTTGTATCTCTCCAAAATTTTGCATATGCAAGAGATGAAGAGAGCTTTTGAGCAACGTAACAGTTGACAAATTTTCAAAAAGTCCCACAAAAAGCTGATTTCAGCATTAATGCTATAATGCAATCTAAAAGGGGCTGATTTCAACAAGCATTAAAGTTTTGTTTTAAATGCCATGTGAAAGCGGACAAGGCCAGGCAGAGAAAAACTAGATTTTTGCTACTAAAGTCTCACATTGGTTAATCTGCTGAGAGAACATTTGTATAGGGTCATAGGAAATCATTAATCGATTCGAATGAAATTTACCAAGTAACAGTCTACAAAAGACGTTCACAATCAAAATTTCATAAAATTAGCTTTAAAAATTATTTCCCCGGATTAGATTCGAACTTAGATCTCCTAATTAGCTTTCTTACACACGTTACTGCCTATATATAAATGTCATAAGTAGTGTTATATAAAATAATGATAAATCATTACCAAGTAAGTAGTTTAATAACTAGTTGGTAAAATACCATTAATAAAGTTTAAACTCCCTTCAAGCCAGACCATTTTTTCGAAAATAAATTTTACCCACTAAAATACTTGCGCTGATACATTTTATCCAATTCAATGTACAAAAGAGAATATTATAGGTTTTTTTGTTAACATCATGTGTTTGGAATAATGTAAGTAAGTACCTTTCCCAACTGTACAATAAGAAATGTAATATTGCTAAAGTATTTTGTTCCTTTATGTTGCATATTATATACATTGTACCTGTGAGTAATATAAAAATTTTGATATTATTCATATTACTTAGAGTACATGTAACATTTATGCCCCAAATATTCTTGTGTTATACTTATTAGACAAATAGTTTTTACTTAGATATTTTTTTCATAAGATTTATGTGAGAATAATATTTTTGGTATTTGTTTTGAGTTTTATAGAAGAATACTTAGATATGGTAAGATGAAATGAAATGGTCTAATAGCCTGCAGCTAGAATGTTGAAATTATAGAGTGTATTAATTCTTTAGAAGAGTTGTTTCGATAAGGTTGGAGTTTTTTAAATTCAAATGTTTAGATTAGAAAAGAGAGTTTATATCTCCTAAACTAAAAGTATTTATTGTTGTGTAGATGTCTCGACTTTTCTTTTTTAATTTTGGCCCTTTGACAAAAATTTAATCCTTTTTCGAGTCTCTGTGTAACAAATGAATATAAAAGTTAAATTTATATAGAATTCGTAAATCAGGGATAAAATGGTACTTTTAAGAAATACCAAATTTTAATAGAAAATCTACTGGCAAAAATTTTATATTATCTAAAGGTATGTTGAATTTGTTCTTTTAAGATTCAAATACAATTTTGAAACACTCTAGAACACAATCACAAAATGAGACATAAAAAAGCACCGTATATCAAAAAAGTACCAAAAGTGTAATAAATTGGTAAAAAAGCTAAAGTATTGTAAACTTATAAAAATTAATAAGATTCAAATACAATTTTGAAACACTCTAGAACACAATCACATGAGATGAGACATAAAAAAGCATCATATATCAAAAAAAGTACCAAAAGTGCAAGAGATTGTTAAAAAAGCTAAAGCATCAAAAACTTAAAAAATTATCACTTTGCCAAAGAAAGATATAAAAACTATAATTTAGTCCGTTTTTGAGACCGTTTGTAACAAATGAATACGAAATTATATTTATATATAAATAGCGAATCGGTGAAAAATGGTACTTTTAGAAAATACATATTTGTTAATAAACAAAAAGCGAACTTTATTTTAGTACTTTTTCATTTCATTTATATAAACACAAATATTTTCAAATACGTAAAAAAACAACAAAAATGCTAAATGGTACTAAAAATACGGAATGTTCTTAAAAACACAAAAAGTTTAAGAAAATATTAAGTCTCATGTTCGATGAGGATGAGTGGATTCATCTTAAACACGGTACACGGTTCATTGTACAAAAAGTATAGAAAAATATCACAATTAAACATGATTTGAATTATTATTATTTTTTTTTTCTTTCGTACAAAATAACGCAACTACGTACGTAATGTTGTTAATCCACTATAATTTTGACGCTAGTTATTTGTATAATACAGTAAACTCGCGAGAACAGAAACTTAAACAAATGTGAAAACATGTACAATTGTACATATATAAATTTCTTAACATTTTACAGTCTTTCAATTTGAGGAAAACTTAAGTATTTACAAAAATTTAGTACATCCTTGTTCCGTGGCTTCATTTAATCAAGATATTAGCAATTTTTAACTATTTTTATATTAACATATGTCACATTGTTATAAACATTTCACTGTTCAAGAAATTTCCCATATAAACATAAATTCACAAACACTTTTGCAAGAATTAGTTTACACTCACAAGAGTTCACTTTATTTTAGTTTAACATGATACAATTTACTTGTATACTAAAATATGAATAGAATAAGTATATGGACTTGTTGGGGTACATGAATTGAATATCTTATGTGAATAAATGAATGTCTGAGTTTAAACGATTTTATAGTCAGAATCTTTGCTTTTAAGTTATTTGTTTATCAGAGGAATATTGTGAGATTCAAAAATTAATATATACACAAATATTCATAAATAATATAAACACTTTCCATTTTCAGATTGTCGAAAAATATGCGAAATTTTTTGTCAATTTCTCTATCTGATAGACTGCGAATTTCTAAAAAAACAAAAATAATTGAAATTTATTCAGATGTGTAAAATGCATGCATCGTGAAATCATTGTAGGTTACTACAACTAATCAACTGAATTGTAGTTCCTCTAAAGTGAAGAATATGCTAAATGTAAATTTATTCGTTTATCTTTCTCTTGATTATTTTTCCTCAAGGATGGTAACATGAATTAGTTGTATACCCTACACCACAATAGCTAGACTTTTTTAGTCAATTTGACATTGTCCGAAGCCATTTGAGTAAAGCTATAAACAAGGAGCAAGGACTTATTAAAATTGGTCTTGATCGGTACATTATTTCTTATAGCCCCATACAAATATTCTCCCCGAATGGGTAATAATGACTGAAACTTTCTTAAATATTGAAATTTAGATCTAAATTTATATTTGAAATTTTATTCCAATCGATCCATTTTGGAGTATATAATATTAAAATATAAGTCAACTTATGCATTTCACTTAAATCAGTAAAATATTTTACATATAGTCGGTTTGACTGACTATACTTATACTTTTTATTATTCCAAATGTGCAATATGTACTTCGCATAGTCTCAAGTCTCATATTTCAAATATGTATGCTTATATTCCATTTCCGCTCTTTCCGTTGAGCCGTCCAGTGATTTATATATCCAAAAAAACTTGTTTCACATGGACATGTAGGTTAAATCATGACTTTTGTACTTAAACTATAATTTATGCTAAATTTCATTTAGAAATGTTTAAAATTAAGACCTTGCCAACATATTTAAACCTTCTATACTGTTAAAAACTTAATTAGGGAGAATATCTGCATAGGAACTAAGTGAAATATCAGATCGTTTTAGTATACGCATTAAGGTCTATGAAACATGTTTATATGCTAAATTTCATTAAACAATTAAGTTAAATTATATTCCTGGTATTGGTACGATTTTAAGTCGAGAAAGCGAAGTTATGGACCAAAAGGTCTTAGTTTTTATTGCTAAGTACAACGAAAATTTGGGTGAAGCACTACATGGTGATAAGAAACTTGAAAATATGAATTGATGGTGACAATCCTGCCTTTCCAACTACATCCAATGTTATGTCATATTAAAATATATATTTCTTATATCTAGCTATATTTCGGAGAATATATTTGATTTGATAGCAATACAAAATGGGAGCGAATATTGCTCCCCTTTCAATGCTACATAGGACCTGTTGATGGTAGATATTACCAAGTCGAATACAATGAACAACTACATTTTCATTTCAAGCACAGTCTTTGAATGTAAATACAAATGACAATAGTTTGTTGTTTTACATTAAAGAGAAAATTTTGTAAAAGTCAACATGATGTAAAACAAAAGTACCATTAAATTCAACGTAACGTGTGTAATTAGTATAAGTGCCTAACATGAATTAAATTTTTTGTTTATACCCACCATCAAAAAATGATGGGGGGTTTGTCATTCCGTTTGCAACATGTTAAAATATTCGTCCATGACCCCAACATGTATATATATTCCTGGTTCCTGATAAGATTCTAAGTCGTTCTTTCTGTCTGTCTGTCTGTCTTTTGAAAGACGATATTCGCCCAAGACCCCAATATGTATATATATTCTGGGTCCTGGTAAGATTCTAAGTCGATCTAGCGATGTCTGTCAGTCTGTCTGTTGAAATGGGTTGAGCTAGGAATACGAAATTTGGCACAAATATTTCTCTTATATAAGGTTTTTTGGTGTTGAAAATAGGCAGAATTGGATTAATAAGGAAGTTATGGAACAAAAATCCATGATAATCTGTAATTTTGGAGCATTTTAGTCATAAATATGAAACGTCTGAAGGTACAAAGATGAAATTTAGGCTAAAACATAATATAGTAACGGAAAACTAAAATGCGAAAAATAGGCGTGACTGCGTTTATTATTTCGCCCCCTCATAAAAATATGCCTTTTTAAACCATATTCCGCCCTAAATATAAAAGGGGAAGTACGTACAAAGATGAAATTTTAGACTGACTGTTAGATAATAGGAAGAATATTGAAAAAATAGGCGTGCCCCGCCCACCCATAAAAATCCGAAATTTTGTGGTATTTTGTGATAAAATGGAGGTAAAGGATGGAATTTTCAATGTATCGTTCAATGTATAGTTAGTAGGATGAAACTTGGCAAAAATAATCTATAATTTTTGGGATGTCAGTACATAAAATATCACAGTAATATTAGACCCTATAAATGTATGTGTTTCCTCCTCAGATACAAACATATTGAGTTTGTGGGTGGACGGGTGAACCACAAAAATCCGTGATTTTGATGTATTTTGTCACAAATATGAAATCAATGGATGTAAACTTTAAAATTGTCGATGCATCGTTAATTAGTACGAAGAAACTTGGACAAAAATATATTAAATATACTTTAATATATTTTGATGGTGGGTACTAAGGATTCGGCCAAGCCGTTTATAACATTCATACTTATTTCCTATTTTTTTTTTTTGTAGCAAATTGAAATAAACATTTATCACATGATGACAAGTAATTTGATGTTGTGTTAAACTTAAGTTTTTACTGAGAATTCTATTACATTTTTTATGTATACAAGAAAACTAGTCTGTTTTTAAGTGTTAGTAGTCATTGTATGTTAGAATTTGCATTTTATAGTCAAGAAAAAGAAATTTACATTTCCATTAAAATCTTCCGTCCCATTCGGTTTTTTCTTCTTTGTTTGCCATTAACTTGGAAAGTTGTAGTAATCTTTCTATTTTTTTTGTTCTATGCAAATCTTTTGTTGTAATCTATAACCATATTTTTTTTTGTTTTTGAATTTTTCTTTTATTGACAATATTTTTTTTTGTTGAACATGTTTTTGCAAATTTTCTTTATTTAAATTATGTATATGTTTGATATATATTCATTCCATTTAGCAGCAAGTATGTATGTGAAAAATTGTAGTATTTTAAATATATTAGGTACAATCTAATATTCGGTATTTACAAATAAATGTTCACAAACGTGCACAAAATAATAACATACGTTGTCAATAGTGTAGTAGAAACGTTTGTACACAATATGAAAATAATGTTTTCAAATTGAAATCGTTAAAATACGATGGCATCTACTCGATTTTATTGATTTTAAAATCAGCCCCTGTGGTAGTAAATTTGTATGTGTGAGCCATCTGTTCGTAATATATTTCACTTGATCATTTGGTTGATATTCTCTGTAAAATTTTTCTTTAATAAATTTTGAAGCTATTGTCTTCAAATTTGGGCTAAGCTTTCATAATGATTAATCCATTATTTCATCTATATCCCATATAAATATACCCTCGGAATATGGGTTTAAAGACATAACTCACTTTAATGAATGTGTAATTAAAATTTCAAAAAAGTTATCGATATTTAAATGAAAGTTTTAGTGAGTGATGATAGAAAAAAATTGGTACCAGCCGACAAAAATCGTTAATTTTGGGACAAAAAATCCTTAGATTTTTTTTTATCAAAGTTTTTAATAATTGTAATTTGAAAGTAATTGTAGTTTTTTAAGGTTGATTAACAGAAATAACCAATTCCGACTAGAAGAAATTCTATCCACAAATATATCCGATAATGAGAAAATCCCCTTAGGCCGCAACCAGTATGATGCTGGTATTTTAACAAAATCTACCAAAGATGAATTTCACGCCAAAAAAGCAAAGCATTTATTCGGACATTTGTAACATAAAGAAAAGGTCTCTTTATTTTGAAGCTATCGTTTCGAAGTTTGAAACAGGCAAATATTTTGGTACAGAAACCAAGTCTATTGAAATATAACGATGATTGGTTTATAATTTTCTTCTAGCGTTCATATAAAAGTGATCTCTATCGGTCCATTGTATCACAAATATACATCGTCAATGAATTTTTAAACGCATAACTCACATAAAAATATATGCAATGTATGTAGATTTCTTAAAAATCTTAACATATGTGCTAAATTTCCTTATGATCGGTCCATTATTTAACCTCTAAGCTCCAATAGTAGTGTAACTGCAAAAACTGTAATTTAATGATACTTTTTTGATATAGTCGTTTAGATTATTATTTTGGTATCCAGAAAACTTGGTCTCCACTATTCCATTACTTCAGCTGTAATACAATGATGTAGGGTATCATGTAGTCAGGCTTGATATACCTTCATACAAGGACATTTATGTCAATTAACTCAAAAGTACCAGAGTTAGTACTGGTCTCAAGTGAGAGAACTCATTAAAGAATCGGAACAGGAGTGTCAGAAATGCATCAATTAATTTTAAATACCTAATAGCAGTTCTAGTTTAAGTTGACACATCAATGTCTTGGTGCTCAGTTGTTAATGCCAGTAAAATGTTAAATCAGATCATTATGTCCAATAAGTCTCGTTGGCAGAATGATTAGAGAGCAAGACGAGAAAACATCAAATGTAAACCGAGATAAAGTGATCGAATTCTGATAAGATCGAAAAAATGAAATGAATGGTTTTAGAATTAGAACATTTTCTATTTCCAACGGTTCTTACACTGGTTCTTTTATACCGATTTAAAAATTATCAGTCTGGTATCAAATAACCACCTTCAATGACATGGTCATATTAAAGTTATCGGTATTTTTAAAGTTATGGAATTAGAACTATTCAATATGCCCTAAGAACCCTATTGAATTTCAGCAAAATCGGTTCAGAAATAAAAAAATTATAACCTTTTTTCCAAAACTCCTCATAACAAAAATAGTAATAAATTCAATTGAATTTGCACATACGTGTGTAATAAACATGTTTATATGTGTTGCGTTATACATAAAACGTAATATATACATGTTGCTAAGTTTAAACAAAGTGGTGAAAATGAT